>DWNY01000926.1:0-14047 GCA_018250635.1 Telegonus apastus | reverse complement strand
AGTTTATTTAATTTATAACATATTAATGAGAATATTGTAATCAATGTTTGAAAGTTCGAACCTAAGCAATAATTGTTATTTGAAATATTGCATGCCTTGACAGATTGAACTTGGAGTATCTACTACTTTTATAATATAATTATACCGACATCACATTACCCATGTTCTGGTGAAATAAAATATTTGAATTGAATTGAAAATAGTGTAGGCGATAATTATATATAAATAACTCCGCTAATAACACTTCACTTCACTTTCTTAGACTGGGTCCCGCGACCCACCGAAAATAACACGTTAAATAAGAGACATGTACTCGTGCCGTCCGTGTTGCGAATGTCTGTAGTTTGTATATTATGTCGGAACGTAAAATTTTGAATTCATCATTTTTATTCAGCATTTCGGCCACCCTTTAAATACTGAACAATATTTAAAAATTGTAAAGCCTTTGTAACTTAGAAGATACTTACGACACCTCATATGTTAAATCCGTCGAACTATTTGTGCTATGCTGCGTGCCAAAGAAATTGACATATATATGTACATACACTCGAAAAACTTTACTAAGGGCAATAAAAAATAGGTTTATGTCGCATAACTCCATCCTCCAAGTATCATGGAATGCGAGTGTGATGGTGGCGCTGAGTTATACATAAAGTTGCGCCGTAACTCGCAGACTTGTGGCACCTGCCTCCTTACAAAACTTGATTCCTTGCCACCCCTTAAGGCATTTGGAGTGTTAAAAGTATTTCCATTAAATCTACTTGACTGTTTCTAATATATGTCTGCTGAAATTTATATAAGTTTTTTACATGGAAGTAGCAAATGATCTTGCATACCACCTGATGGTCAGTGGCCACTGTAGTCCATGCACATCTGTTATTTACCCAAGGTAAAATAAGAGTTCTACTTGAGATTGGCCACAAATGTTTTCGCCTTAGGACTATGTTGGTACGCATCAGATCCGTATGTCTCCCTTACCACACCCTTCAAACCAAAACACAGCAGAACTTGACACAGGTGGTATTAGGCAGTAATAGGTGTGGCGGTGGTGCCTCAGGAGTTGAACCATAAAGGGTTCTACCACCTTTCAACCCTAAGAAAAACCTATTTAGCTTATGCACGTAAACAAAGTGCATCAATTAAGGGCGGTCCACGCCCGCGTGCTTAGACCACGAGTGGGCATCGCCATGTTTTAATTAACCACATGAGACACTAATCCTTGACACGAGACTCACTGGATATTCACAATCTCGCTGATATAAAAATAGGATTTGACGGGGGCAGAATTTTGTGGTTCGACTCCGGCGGCACTACTGCCGTATCAAATTTTGCCTATTAACAGCAATGTTATGCGATGCTGTGTTCTGGTCTGAAGGGTGTCGTAAGGCAGATACTCATCCGAGGTGTTCCAACTCAGTAGTCACTCAACAGTGGTCAAAGATATTGTCATGATAAATAAAATATATTTTTGTAGACTGGTGCTTAGCTTATAGGTACTAGAATATAACATTTAAGTTTGAATCACTAAGTATATAAACAATAACGTATCTGTGGATGATATTAGAAAAGACAATCGTTTTCTTTGGATATGGTTACAAACAATTAAGATTTAATTAACGATTAGTTTACTCAATTACTAAATATTTCATTTATTGCTAAAATCTTACTTGCAAAAAAAACTGAATCTTCTTCAAAGGTCATCAAAGTATCGCATTTCTCTGATTGTAACGCATATTTGAAAATACGAATTAACTTACACATTTCAAAATTCGGTTCGAACACGATCAAACAGCGTTACAGCTTACAACAAGAGTCTGGGAACGCCATAATAATATAAGAATATATGGATTGAATTGAAAAAGCGCGGGCAGGGATTTTTAATTTGTTCCCACCAAGAGGTGTGGCGGCGACAGGCCGACTGTAGCTGACCCCTTTTGTGCTTATAATCTGCGCCCGTTCGGAATTTCTGCAATTATATTTATGGAAATGTCATATTAATAGCGTAGTGTTTTTGTAAATGAAAATTGAGTTATGTTTTGTTAAAGATTGTTTAGTTGACTTAATGTGTGTTTGATTGATATTAAAGATTTATATAAATGGCATTGCAATGATAACATCATTTTCATGTTTTGACGCATTTAAAAAATACATTTTTTATTAATTTGAATTTAGAGTAAGTACATTTTTTAATAGATTTACAATGATGATATAATTTTCATGTGATGTGCTTTTAAAAAATACAAAATATTTTTTTTTTATTAATTTGAATTTAGAGTAAGTAGTCTGACCATATTTTGATTGATTTAAGTACAGAACAATAAGTAAGTTAATTGAATCTAATTTCAGAACCCTTTGTGGGTTTATTATTCGTCACTTACACATTTATTCTACACATTAGGTTCATGTTATATCCTTATTTAAATCCTTTGATTTTCCATTAACAATGTCTTTAATTTTTAATTTAATTTCGATCTGAAGAGGCGTTGCGTTTGACATTCAGAATTGTATCTGACCCCTTTCTACAAATAGATTGATTCACGATTCTGTACGCTTTGTGAAGAGTTCTCTTCTTATGCGGGGTGCATATGATATACGTTTAATAATAATACCGCTATTAAGTGGTAGAAGTCTGTGTGGTTCTACTCTGACCCCCACCACACCTATTTCTGCCTAATAACAGCAGTGTTAAGTTCTTGTTCTGATCTGAAGGGTAGTGGTAAGGGAGACATACTTATCCGAAGCGTTCCAACTTAGTCCTCAAGGGTAGCACCTTGATTACAGACGCCCATACGGCAGTGGCAACGTATCATTAGGTGGACTGCATGCTCGTTTGCTGGCTATCTGTGACCAACTCCATATAGATTAAGGGCACTAATTGAAGCCGATTGTAAAGAATTTGTGGCCCATTTTGGATAGAATTCTAATCATATTTAGGGTTAATCAAAGATGTCCATTAGCAGCAGTGGCCACTTACCCACTATCCGGTGCACTGCATGCTTTATTGCTAATTTTTTATTATAAAAAAGTCACATGCCCATTGCATAAGAGCTCATTGCACCAAAGCTTCAGTAAGCGCAAATAAAACGAATTTAATAAATCAGAATATTAAATAGAGGAGTCCAGTAAGATGTCGCCCACAACTGCTAGCTAGCAAGATGGTCATGAGAAATGAGGATCTTAGGGTTTGCGGAAGAGGGAAATGAAAAATATGACGCAATAACGGGTATAGATGGCGCTGGACGTATGAAATGGCCATGCTCAGTCAACGGCCGGTTAGCTACGCGAGAGTCATGTGGATAAGACTCGATTTATCTGACGTGATGCGACAGAATGGTGTCGGTTTCATATAATGTATAGTGACATTACAACACACACTAATATTGTCATTGCTGACAAATGTAAATCCAGCTTAAATCGCTCTTACATGGTCAGACATCGTACGTGACAGACGACATAAAATGTATGAATGTATTTATTCCGTACCGTAACCATAGGCTGTTGTGCAATCACGGGCAGAACGTACCTGCCAGAATATTGTATAGTAACATAGGAATTTGTTTTATTTTTTCTTTTTATAGTAAATGAAAAGCAAATGAGCATGCACTGTCAATGATCACTGTTACTATACACATAATATATATCTAAACTCAGATACAGTACATACATTTAAATTCTATATGATTTTTTTGATCAGACATTGCGTACCAGATCGTCACAGCGACCACATGCCTCAGGACCATTTACGTCGGGGTTCCCAAACATTATACAAATCGATTAACGTTCGAAATTTTGTAAATTATAAGCGTAGAAATTAATGTATTTAGAAGTATAAGATCTAAGTAAAAGTTAATGAACGAGCTATCGAAACAATGGAGAACTACATACACATTGCAATTTTGAAGGTGTGGCGACTTCCCACAACTCATCAAGAGATGGCGCCACTAGTATTTCTGAATTACGCTATCGAGGCATTCTCAATACCGTGCATACACATATACAAGCTCCGAACTGAGGCTGTCGGAGCACGGCCGCTCCCCAGGCATGGTGACCTATCCTGGCGGTAGATGTCCCTTTGCTTAAGTACTTTAAAAGCCTAAGGGCATATCCTTACTATTCCTTGGCCCCAGTTCCGCTGACCAACAAAAACAGTAAGCATTCGACGCGTGCTTTTTGCGGCTGACCGATGGGTTCCGCACACGTTTAGCTATTACAGGACAGTCCTAAACTCTTCGTATTTCAAACTCGGAGATAACACAGTTATTCTGATTTATAACAACAGTGTAGCTGTTTTAAAGGTAATGGATTATGGTTCAACTAAGGAGCGTGCTACGCCATTTTTTGCCTAATAACGCAGTGTTAAGCGCTGTGTTCTGGACTTAAAGATGTAAGGAAAAATTAGGTACTTATTCAAGGCGTTCAAATTACCTCAGGATTAGAATCGCATCAGTGGTCAACATCAGGAATCTTACTTGGGGTTGATTATACATTCTCCAGTTCCTCTAAGGCTTATACGAGCGCTGTTTAGGTTGGCTGTGTGACAAATATGTACCTTTTATTAGGACTCTGTCTTATTACTTTGACTTTGACTGAATGGACGCATTATGAATTTTAATAATTTTTAAATTATCTGTTTTACTCAGGTCTTATTTATGAATTGAACATTTGTATCCTGATTTCAATCTCTGCAGCATGGTGTCGCTAGCCGTCTATTTTTGGGGGTCGTTTGTCCGCTGCGAAATACGGCCTTTCGTGTTCGTATCTGGCTCGAAAGGCTTTTCCTGAAAAGCGGAAAAAGTAAACAAAAATTTCGCTTTTGAGGCCACCATTCGACCGCCAGACCTGAACAAATAAAAGTGTTCACTTCCTGCGAACTGAAATACTTTTGATCAAACACATCGTGTGTCTAGATGCCACGTTGTTGAAGAGATTAAACATGGGAATTGATCACTCACTATATGTTATTCTACTATAAGCTCTTATAACTAACGATATGATAATAACGCTCTTCAAATTCACAACCCTGCACTAGGATTTTTCCCTTTGTCGCGAGTGCCGTTAATACGCAAAGATGAATGAAACACAAGACCTAGAACGGAAATCTAATTTTTATCATTCAGATACCTGTCTGGCCGGGGATCGAACCCGAAACCCACTCCGTGTCAGACCGGTATGGTAACCACTCTGCCACGCGGGTCGTACGTATAGGTACATACAAAATTTCATTTCGTTGCGACAATTAGAAGTAATTACGTCCAGGATTTGATTGCATTATTATTTAGTTACAGTTATATCATTAAGAGCATAATAATTTTACTCAGTTTATTAAACAACTTTTTCCAATAGTCTATCTAGATATACATACAGTCTTTGGTTTCATGTATAAGTGAAATTCGGCTGAAATAAAACCAAGAATATATTTATTTACGTTTAGAACCATAGACCGCACTCAGAACTTTCACTATCAAAAGCCATGTTTATACCGGCACAAGTTGAACCGGTTTGCGGAAGGTCCTGGGTTCGATTGACAGGAATAGTGGGAGTTTGAAACGATTGGTTTTAGAGCTAGTGTTTATTTACGTTCTTGCATGATGTAGTGCGATAGTGATGTCTTACTAAAACTATAAAGAAATTTTGTGAGGATGGATGTCTGTATGTTTGTTACTCTATAATTTTGGAATGGCTTTATGAATCTGGATGAAAATTGATACAAAGATAGATTATGGACTGGAATAAGATATAACGTACTTTTTATCTCTGAAAAACGCTTCGGATAAGTATGTCTCCCATACCACAACCTTCAAACCAGAACACAGCGTTTTACTCGGCTGTTGTTTGACCACAAGGTATGGCGGTGGTGCCGCTAGACTAAAATCATACAGATTTCAACCACCTTATACCATCTTACGTAAAGATAACGGAGTTTAATATAACTATAACTGTTCTCGTAAGATTTCCTTTTTTAACGACTATTGTTGAGTATTATCCTTTTTTTGTTACAATTTGTGGTCAAATTTCGACCACTGCGCGAGCTTGATTTGCACAAATGCTAAATAAAAGTAGGCATCGTAGCGTACCTACGAGCTACGATATAATATACGTACCGCGTAGCTGCTCGTAGCAACAGTTGCAACCAATCCGCGCGGTCGCTACAGTTGCGAGCGCTGCGATTGGCGGAGGCGGCACTTCATTAGCAGTGCTACGACGTAGACCTTTACGTAGGCTCCGTTTGGAGGTGTGAGGTTTATATAAATGCTATGTAAATGTACTAAGCTATAATAAGATCCATTTACCGCAGTTCTCAATGCAGTAGTTTACTTGTATACTATAAGCGGTGTAGATTCAATTACCGTCTGTAAATATGATGATTTTAAACTCGTGTGGATCTCCCTGTTAAAGAATTTATCGTTTGTCAATAGTACCTATGACAAATCCTGGTGTAAAGCTATGTATAAACATAAAAGGTATGCCTTAACATAAACCAATAAATGATTTCTTTGGATTCCGTCGGGAATTGAACCTGGAACCGCGTGACACTTTTTGTCTTACCATGAGGATAGTCTTGAATCTCAGTGTACTCACCTTCAGCAGCTGTAAAGAATCGAAACTGGATACATTTGGCATTTAGTAATTTCAATACAGTTTTAACTAGTAATTCAATAAATAAACGTATCAGTAATTTTTTTCCAACTACCAGGAAGTCAACCTGAACCCGTGCATTACCTCGATTACATTAACACACAATTTGTCTTAAGAAATGACATTATTTCAACATACATAATCATATTAAATGTACCACTTTGTACCAACTGACTGCGTTATAACATAACGTCAAAACCACAGAACAATCTCATAAGCATGAAATGTTATCTACATGTGAGTCAAGAGTTAATTGAATTTCCGAGAGCTCTTGGGAGCCGAGGGAGGTAATACGTAGCCTTTGTAACGTACGTAGGAGTATCTATATTTAAAGTAGAGCAAATAATACTGAATAAGGCGATGTTATTGACTTGTCTATATAAATAAATAAAATTGAAGTGTCTGTTTGTAATGTTAAAATAACAACTTTTTATTGAATGCATATGAAAGTATACACAATACCTATAAAATACTATAAAAAATGTCTGTTGGTATGTTTGTCTATCTGTCTGTCTGTCTGTTTGACTGAAGTATTCTTCTAAACGGTTGGATCGATTCTAACGGACTTTCACGGGAAAATAGCTGAAGGCCTAAGGTGTAACTTAGGCTACATAATTTTTTGAAAAAAACACTAGCGCGCGCTTCGCGTGCATGCGGCCGCTAACGCAAGCGTTAATGTCAGTTGCTATTAGGCAGATATTCATGTATGCTTCTTTACTTCTTTAATGTGAGTGAATCCGCGGGGTCCAGCTAATGTTATATGGATCTTATTTTATTACTAAGTGATTATTATTTTGATACGTATCAAATTCTAATTTAATTCGTAGATATTTTGTGATGCTATTAACTTGTATGATGTAGTGATGTGTTTGATTTTCTTAATTCTATCACATGCAAACCTAATTTGAAGATATCTTGTTGGTGTACATTTCAAATAGTATTTGCGATGCGGAACATGTTTGGTGATGTAACTGACTTGAATGATGTATTTGGTACGCATCTAATTCAAATTTAATTAATATATATCTTGTTTTTATATCTTTATCAAGTACGGTAAATCATATGAAATGAAAAAGTGATGTTATTGACTTCCGTGATATACCTAATGATGTCTTTTGTACGTATCAAGTTCAAATTTAATTAGTCGGTATCTTGTCCTCATATTTTTTCAAGTATGATAGATGATATGGAAAGATAATATGAGTGATGTTATTGACTTGAATGAAACAGTGATATAGTTAATAATCCAGTGATATTAGTGACTAGAATGATATTGTGATACAGGTAATGTGTTTCAAAATTCAAATTAGATCTACTTAGCCTCCAGAAAATAGACACAATTCGATTCTAAATTATCTCTGCAAATAAACATAAAACCTTAATAAAACTCAGTTGTAATATAGCAGGCGTAATATTTATTCGCGAGGGTGGCGGGCGGGGGAGGGTGACACGGCGATATTCAAATTGCGAACATTTCATTTTAACGCTTTACCAAGATATTTGCCGGCTCCCACGCTCCGTAGGGATGGGGTGGAGTATCGATAAATGATTTTGAAAATACTTTAATATAATATTTAATGTCAAATTGCACACTTTTGAATCTATTTTAAGGTGTGAGGAAGCATTTAAACACTCGGTTTAGGTTTGGTCTATGGTCCCCAGATATAAAGTAAATACCTAGGTGACTATGCACCCGAGATCTGTCTCCAGACATTAAAAAACATTATTTTATATCATAAAAGTAGCAAACAAGCATACAGACTTACTAGATGGTAAATGGCTACCGCGCCTGGACATCTGTGATCAACTCAAGATAAGATTAAAGTTCTACCTGAGATCGGTCACGGATACATTACTTTCTCTAGTATTCAGTTGGAACTTGTCGAATATGTTCGATTCGTTTCGAACCTATGTTCCTCTGAACACATGTTTCGAACCAGAATACCGCTGCGTTTAATACAACTTTTACTTATTAGGTAGAAATAATTATGATAAACTATGTTCTTATGTTGAATTTTTGAAAATAAAAAAACATTTTTTATATCTTATTGAAGCAGAACAATAATATATTATATATTTTTGTAATAACAATGTAGCAAAAAAACATGCAGTTCACTTGAAGGTAAGTGGCCACTGTTGACCATGGACAAGAGGCCCAATTGACTTGACTTGATTATTACACTCATCAGACCAGCACACAGCAGCGCTTAATGGTTTTATTAGTTAGAAACAAATATTTGGTTGTCGTGCCGCCAAACTGGAACCACATAGTGTTTTAGTACCTTTAAAATATGGCGTTACTTATAAAATCTTTACGTATACATTTATTTATAAATGTAAATATAAATCCATCAATGACACAAAAGTTTTAATCGTGATAAATACAAAAAATGTCAGTGGAAAACCCATAATCAATAATTGTGTGGTTGAATATACAATTTTAAAATAGCTATTACAAAAAGTGGTAAGCTTGACCAAAACTAGTTATTTAAGTAGATAATCCATTGACTGCGTAATTTTAAAACAAATATTGACGGTTAAGTGTTAGTAAGTTCGCATATTTGGTCGTCGAGCAAATATGCATTCGTGACAAGAAAAACTACTTTGTCGAGAAAAAAAATACGATAATAAGGAGTTTTTATGTTGTGGAAACATACAATAAACATGTATGTAATAATCGACATGTTTAGGAAAATTATTGCCGTCATTTTGGGCTACTTACAGATATAGAGATCTGTAAGTAGCCCAAAATGACGGCAATAATTTTCCTAAACATGTCGATCAGGATATAGCACATTCGCATCGCTATCAATATGAAATAAGAAATATATGTTTTTTGACTATTAATGTAAATTTAATAAAACGATATTTGTAGCAGGTAAATTAAAACAATAAATTTATCTACATTACCTATATAAAATATATTTCATATAAAATCAAAAACGTTGAAAAACAAAATAATAGTCAACAAAGATCTGTTTTGAAATAGTCAAAGAAGAAAAGCTATCAATTTCATTCAACACATTGTTCAAATGAATAAGCACCTCGTTTTTCATTTATTTAGGTTAACAAACAGTTACACATCAAAGATAACAATATAGATTCGATACGATACTCTTATCTGAAATCATCGGAACAATAAAACAAACGCAGTTCTTTGAGGTCGTCGAAAACAATCGACAGTCGATATATTTTCCGCCAAACCTAGCATCAAGTTGAGACGTTTGCGAAATGTGAACATTTCACGAATTGATCGTTGTGCTGCGGAATTCTCATTTGCGAGCCTCTCCCCCCCCCCCCCCCCCCCCCCCCCCCCCCCCACCCGTATCTACAGATCACCGAATTGTGTCACGGCTTTAATATAAATTTAATTTGAAGGCTTTATTTATGGAACACTTTAGAGACGATCTTTCTGGTACGGGATGTTATTATCGAGAAGCCTTTAGGACGTAATATTATGCTTATTGTATAACTGCTTACGTGTATATAGGTACTAATTTAAGGTTTTACGATAATATCATATTAGGATACCTAAATCGGGTATAAGAACAATAATATTAGAATTATAACTGAGATAATGAATATCATTTTTAAACTAGTAATCTCTGTAGTATGAACCTATGCCTGTCTACTTTTAATGTCTAGGTTCAAATTTAAGGCACGTAATGTGAAACATTTTTAAGATAACGTTTATTTTACTCTGATATAGATCTACCTAATCTTTTACTATTACAATTATTGTTCTAGGTAAGTAACATTTTTATCTTTTTAGGTAATGACATCTGCTACTAAGTAAAGAAGCGCTGGTATTTAAACAATGTAAACAATACAAGCTATTCAAAAAACGGATAGTTACCAATATAAAACAACGCCATCCCTTATTATTATGATATCTCATGACCCGAGTTTATATAATTCATCATTTACTTAACAAATATATTCCTAACGACTGGTAACCGTTACTATCTACGATAAAGTGGCACAACGGCCTGCAGACTGTTCTACGTTCGATTTTTTTTTATGTCATGAAAGTAGCAAACGAGCATGCAACCCATCTGATGGTAAGTGGTTACTGCCGCCCGTGGACATGTGTTATCAACTTAAAATAATATCACAGTCCCATCTGAGGTCGAACACAGATACGTTACTACCCTTAGAACTAATTTGGAACGTCTCGAATAAATATATCTCACTTACTACACCCTTCAAACCAGTACACAGCAGCGCTTAACACTGCTGTTATAAGTCAGAAATAGGCGGTATTGCCGGAGTCGAACCACAAAGATTTCTACCACTTCAATTCATGCACAAATTTTCCCAAGTATTTCCGTATCATCTTTCCATAGCACTTAAATCAAGAAATTCTAGAATAGAGTTGTAATATACAGCTTCACATACCAACTCTACATTGTAATACTCGGTCGTGCTACGCCCCATGCACGCAGACATTAATGATTACACCCGCCTCCCTGCCCCCTCGTTGTAATATAAATCAAATACCAGGCAAATTGAAATACAGTCAACATGATAACTGCGTCATCTAAGGTATTGAAGAGGCTGGTAAATGTCTGTGTGTATTTCATTTGAATAGCAACTAAACCTACCTGAATCTATAAAAATAAATTGAAGTGTCTGTTTGCAATATCTAAATAACAACTTTTATTATGAACGGATACACGGTATAACAAAAATAGAATTAAAAAAAAATGTCTGTCTGTCTGCCTGTTTGGCTGAAGCAATCTTCTAAACGGCTGGACCAATTTTTACCTTCATCAGAAGATAGCTGAAAGTCTAAGTAACTTAGGCTACTTTAATTTTTGAAGAAAAAAAACACTAGCCCATCATGTCAGTTGCTATTTGGCAAACATTAATATATGCCTTTTTTACTTTTTTAATGCGGGCCAAACCGCGGGGATCCGCTTCTAATTACCTATATTTTACTGTCTACTAGTATACAATAATGTATCACGCATTAAAAGAAAGAAAAGGAAAAAAGAAAGAAAGAAAAAAACAATATCCTAGAAAAAAGAACAAATCTGGTGAGTTTCTTGACAGTTATTCTCAGTTGCGGACGCGTTCCGGTGGTGGTGTAGAGAAATACTGCTGATAATTTGTAGGCATGTATTACAATTATGTAAGTATAACTAGCCTCTGTAGGCCTATACAAAATAAAGAAATTTTTATTTCATTTCGTTATACGTTAGCAAATATGTATGCGACTTTTGATGGTAAGTCATCACTACCGCCAATCCAAATCTGTGACCAACTGTGCAGAGTTCTACCAAATGTCGAGGACGGATGCGTTGGCACTCTCGAAGACCTTAGACCTCAGTCCTCCTTAGTATATTAATTCTCGCCTCATTGAATAATCCATAATCCACACCTTAAACTAATTAACGCTAGAGATAATTACCGTATATAGGTATGGCCACAGCCATTCGGACTGTACGGCATCTACTGTTTCTGCTTGAATAAAAAAATTACAGTCGAACTAAGAATCGTCTCATGTATATATGTATATAGTGATACATTTTTTCTATAGCAATTATATATAACTGTTTTTAACAAAGCCATAAGTAGGTTAACTTACGATTGATGAATTAACAGTAATCATTTTTAGTAGTTAAAAAGTTATTTCAGAAATTTATCTCCAAAGACCCGAGATAGGAGATAAAACCTTCGAATACATAAACATACCTACATATTGTAGATTTTGCTGTTATTATTTTAACATTCACATAAACAATGTCATCAAAATCGTCACGTATTTAAATTATTGCGACGGATGTAAAGTCATCGTAAAAACTTGATTTAATATAAGTACTCCATCTTTTAAATATCTAAAAGAAATTCACTAGCAATAACACATAATATACTCATATTATACACGTAATAAACAGCCATGTTTACATTTATATTGTTTAATACTCAAATGGTTTCGTATAACATTTGCGCCCGTCACCCCAACCTCCTCTCATTGTAATTTAAATCGAATTCCGACCAAATTGAAATATTTCAATTTGCACCTTCCGCCCCCACGCGCCCCGATTGATATCGAATTAGATTAAGATGCCTCGTGCCGTGTTCGGTGTTACCGATCTGATACTTTATGACTATAAATTATATGTCTATATTATAATAGGGACACCGGGATAAATAGGACATGCAGCCAGAAAAATATTTTAATGTGATTTCAATTTCGATTGGCATTAATTTTGTGTTTTTATTTTTTACTTATTTTAAAATGACATTTAAGGTGTATACAGACATTAAGTAAAATAATACTTGCATTTATTGCCGTTTATTTTCATATGATATCATTTCTAATCTGCTATTGATGCAACCATTTATTTTATCTTTGTACTTAGGTACATTAAAAAAATATAAAAGGGAACTTTAAAAAATATCGTTCTATTTTTATACGGTTGTCTGATTAAATGAGCTTTCATAAAATGTAGGCATAAATAAGAGAATAGTTCCGTGAACATGTCAAAACGAATATGCAGATAGCGAAATGACCAACAAAGCTATATCTCGCTCCGATCTCATTATCAACACGAAGCATATTTAACTCCAATAACATTGAATACGACCCATTATGCGAACAATAACACAAAACCTCAACAATAAATATTAAAAGAACGGAATCCTCTCCGAACAACAAACATAATTGTGTTTTTTACCTCATTCAATAGCGCTTTGTCCAAACTGGTTCTCAAAAAAGTCACCTTTATAAATTAAGTTTCAGCGCATTTCCACCAATGGCGCGACAGAGGCGGGGTTTTACGAGCTCCCGATTGGTTTATCCGGTCCTTACATCTGACAACATTTTATATAACCGGATGATACAACATATACAGTTAAACTCCAGTGGGAAAGGGATGGCGATGGTGAATACAGTGTGTCGTTTCGCTCTCGACTCTCTCGCTCGGGCAAGTGTTCGTAACACACTAACAGTGTTGGAAACATCGCGGCCGGGGAAGTAGTCTAGTTTGTTGCGTTCCTGGTACTGCGTTGAGGAATGGTGTGGTGACTGTTGATAGTTGGAATGGAAATGTCGCTGCCCAACGGTGTCGATGTATCTCAGCTGGTCCAGCATCCAGTTCTAGCGGCCCTGCCACCCTTCTTCCTCAGGGCTTCCGAGAGATATCAGGTTGGTACAGTGCTAAAGCGGACAATTTGAAAGTTCTATTGGATTTTGATTAAATTGCATTTAAATTGAAATTAGAATGTAGTAATGTGGTAGTGTTTGGTGTGTTAGGAGTGTTATTTTAAGTAGTGTCATTAAAAGCTTTAACTTAAAATAATGTGGTAATTTAAAAAATCGAACTATGATTTTAATAACAGCATAGTAACATTTTTAAAATTTTAAAATTTGGTAATTAGGATAGTACTGAAAAAAATTTTTGAA
>DWNY01000925.1:0-14062 GCA_018250635.1 Telegonus apastus | reverse complement strand
AAAATATTTATTATAATATAATGAATATTAGTATGTATTAACGTATGTAGCTAAATGTCTTAACAAGACGAATTATGAGATGCAAATAAGGACGATATATAAAAATCTTTATGTATGTAATGTACAAATCTATGATTAATCTCAATAAACCGTATACCGAAATCTTTATTTTTGTTTATAAATTAATTCTATCGACCCTTCCATGACTGTTCAAACTGCAATGTTCGGTTAATGACAATCAAAATAACTATCGATAAGCCTTCAGTTAAAAATGACCGCTGTCCTGCAGGAATGACTATTAGATAGCATCGCGGGGTGACTGATGTACCAATGGATACCTCACACTTGCTATAAACATTAATAATAATTGAACATCACAAAAAATATAACCGAATTCGATATAATCTATAAAGCCTCTGTACTGCAACTTATTGTATTATCAGTTAAAAAAATTAGATGTTCGACAGTAACACATTGTTCTGTTCTAAGTAAATTGTAACTTATTAAGTAAAAAAAGGAAAATACATTTTTTTTAACATGATAGAAAAATTTTAAATGGGAATCAACAATGCAATTTTATTATGCCCTTTAAAACAAATACTTAAACTGTGCCATGCCAATTATTTCGAAGTGAAGGATGCGCCCGTCTGAACACTTGCCACAAAAGTTCTTCATACAAGAAAAAACAGCGCCATCTATGAACGTAAATACTAAAAAAGACTATAACCAATTTTAGTTTAGTTATTTTTAACGCATGTTGCTTAAAAGTAATCAGCGATCAAAATTATGTTTTTAATACCTAGGCCTTACTTGTCGTACCTACTAAGAAATCTTATCTTATTCTCTTCCTAAACATTTTTGTAATAATTATAAGTATCTACCGATTGTAACATTTTATTATTGTTATTTTTTTTTAAGATGCTTTTAAGTTTCTTTCGCCGCTTCTTCTTCATAACGAATAAACATTCAGAAGTCGTGGTAGATTTTGACATTCAAAAAGAGTTATATCAATAAACTTTGAATAAATGAGATTTGAATTTGAATTGAATTTGAATATTCTCTGACTTCCTTAACAAAATACCTACCTGCCCTGTTAAAAATTAACGAATACTGACAAATAACATGACATAATACGGACAATTACGAATACTGACACACATGACAAATGTTCTAAAATCGTCAGTCTGAGCCACTAACTCTGCCTCAGACCTCCCAGTAGTGGTTGCGCGGGTCAGGAGTGCCCAAATGTTGGCCCCACGCGTTATTTATCATAAGGTGATCCTAATGGACCCAATCGATTACCCCGCGGCGTTACGGTACTCTCCGACAATATTAACTATTTTTAGTAGACACACACGCGGTGATGACGGCGGTCAAAGCCTTGTATGTATACTGATACACAGGCATATTCTGATGCCTACTTCTACTAGATACAAATATCTAGAAGTAGAAGTACAATAACTTCATCGTCGTTTATTATTAATATTTTATTTACAGACTAGCTGATCCCCGCGGTTTCACCCGCGTTAATGAAGTAAATACATTTATGTCTGCTCGCAATGGACATTAACGAACGCGACGGCGGCCGCAAGCGAATGGAGCGCGCTAAGGCTTTTTTTAAATTTAAGTAGCCTAAGTTACGCTTTAGACCTTTAGCTATCTTTCAGTGTCCCGTTTCTTTCAGTTTTAAAGTCCCGTCAAAATCAGTCCAGCCGTTTAGAAGATTACTTCAGAAAAACAGACAGACAGACAGACAAAAACTTTTATAGTTGTATTGTTGTTATAGGTACCTTGTATACTTACATATGCATTTAGTAAAAAGTTGTTATTTTGATATTACAAACAGACACTTCATCTTTAGTAATTTGTATAGAAGTAGCAGTGCAATCCTTTCTAATACCTCTCGGTGTTCCTTTGGACGTTCTTTGTCGTTGCGGGTTCCCGAAAAGCATTTTTCAGTGGCCTGTGGCGTCGGCCCTTTTCAAAATTCGTCTTTGTTGTAGATGGAGCTTCCGAGTGCGTGCAGTCCTTCTTATAACACTCCTGAGGACTTATACGGTACGCCTACGTCAAAAAATTAATTTGTCGTCCCACATTTTACAATACTTTATTATTATTATTATTATTTATAGTCTAGTAGTTTATATATCTATGATCATTTCTATTTGATACTTATATCTATGGTACCGCTTACCATTAGAAAGGCGTACGAAATGATTGATTTTGGCGCACCAATGATAATTATCTGCAGTTCACAGTACATGGTGCGCTCGTGCGTGAGGGCTGCGCACGCGCATATGTGTTTGTTATGTTAAAATGGAAGAGTACAATCTCATAACTGGTGCTAGAAAAATGCTTTCTATCTAGATAGGGTACCAGATTGACACAGAAGGTACCTGGTTCGTCCCCCCGCTATGTTAAGTTTTAATGATATAGGATTTATTAACTGAGTATGGGCATTTAACTGTTTATTTACTTATCTTTGTATCCCCTAGAGTAGGGCTATAAGTAAAAGCATTTATTATTAACGAAATAAGAATTTAGGGAGTTAAATTTAAATTAAACGAACCTTACGTTACTCTTTTTTCTTCTATTTTCTTTTACTCCTATTATTAACATTGTTAGTCTTAAATTACCATCGCAATAAATAATCCTAATCTCGTATCGCATACCTTATCGTATTTTTTCAAAATAAAGTATCTTTTAGTATTGCTGAGTAACAATAATTACAACCAAATTCCCGCAGGACGACGTTGTCTTAAGATTTGACCAATTTTTACATATTATTTTGATCAGTATTTCACATTTTTAAACCCGAGATAAGAACAGCTGTTTAAACGGCATTATTGAAATCAGATTCGCAAGATATTTCATAAAAATCAATGCCAGAGAAAATAAATTATTCCGCGACGATATCTACCGATTTTTGCAATTCGATCAAGAGATCTGATTCTGTACTTTACAAATTAATCGCGAATACTTCATTGGTCAAATGTCAATTTTATGCATTGCATTAGCGAACATTATTGAAATTATAACTCTACGTTTACTTAAGAGGTTTTTTGCTATATAATCTAGCCCGAGAAGACCAAAAAAACGATGATTGGTTGCAAAGTAGACTTAAATATATACCCACTAATAACTGCGGAGACATGGGAACATCAACCCATATGAAAAACCGCAGTCTTGTACATTATACGTTAAAAGACCCACGCACTCGAAACTTCCTCTGGCGACCGCAAGAGTGAGATTAAAGGACTTTCGTCACTGCAAGCGATGTAATATATATTTTTCGATGAAGTAAATGTGCATGCAGTACACCTGGTATGAGGCCATTGCGGCTCATGGATTCCTGCGATCGAGCCTAGATAACATTAGAATCCTACTTGAGGTCGATTGCAGGTGAGGTGCTGCCCCAGAAGATTGAGTTGGAACGCCTCGGATAAGGATGTATCCCTTAACATACCCATTAAACCAACAACGCTTAATACTGATGTTATTAGGCAGAAATAGGCGTGACAGTGCAGCTTCCAGAGTCAAACCCAAATGGTTGTACCACATTCGAAAGTAAGCCACTCGTAAGTACTCTATTTAATTCCAACCATTATTTCTATATACCAATTAGGCGATATATTTTAGGTGCAAAGATTTCTGAACAAGAATCTTTTATCGTCCATGGTTGAAGCCAGTTGAAGGGACTGGCAAGGAAAAAAAACAAACCACGTCATCGTACAAGGAACACGATCCGGACAGTCGGTGTAACCGCACTACGTGGCTCGGATCCTCGCGAGATCGCTTATTACGCGTGATGGACGGTTAAGACCGATGGATCGAGGCGATTATGTGCATTTCCGCACCTCGCTTCCAAGCTAACGCTTGTTGAGTATCACTTGAGTAGGTAGGACGGTTTCAGGGAACGGTGAAGGAAAACATCATGAGGAATCATCATGAGTGTTCTGTGAAACAAAATTGGAAGTGATCTATTAATTTGGACTTTGTTTGGAATTTGGACTAGGATTGGCGTGGCAGATACCCTACACCCTTGTCACTTTGAGAGGACCCGTGCCAAGAAGTGTGACAGAAGAGGAAAGACGATTCGTATGATAGGGTCAATTCGAATTCTAAGATGAACATAGGCAGTCTAAACAACTTTCGTTGCGATAAGTACAAGTGGGATACTTAATAGGATCAAAATCCCAACATTTTACGGTATTTTCATGTCAAAGTTATTCGAATAGTAAATAGTTAATTGTGAAAACTATCGACTTTACTTAATTAACTGCCACCTCTTTAAAACATTTATCACTTGAGTTAAGAAGACTTATAATTTAATGAAGACAGATGACTTAAAAGATCAAAAGCCTACCGATTGACATCAATAAAAAATAGGGGCAATTTTTTCCAAAAATAAAGTTCAGCAGACGCAATAAATTTCCGAAGCCGATAGCAATCGATCGAGTGCAAGGAAAGTGAAATATCGCTCAATAAATAAGGTTTCCGGGTGATTTTCCTTTCAGCCGCTCATGCATATGCATTCGGTAATGAAGCATTTGCTCGTGCGTGGTTCTGAGTCGTTTCGGCCCCTTTTTCGGTTTCGTTAATTTATTACCCTATCGGCTTTGTAATTACACCAGACGAAGGCTATTCGCAAAGATTATGAACTGCTACATTACGTTATATTCGTCTGAATACGCCTTCACTACCAAGTATGAAATGAACTAGCATAAAAGGTGCTCTAAAATAATTATCTTATACTAAGATATCTTAGACGTGTGATCTATTACGTTTAACATCTATTTAATTAACAATTTACGTTTTCATATATCTTCAAAAGTGATATTAGGCTTTCTTAAATTCGCTGTTGCTTTGATGAATGTTCCAATGTGGTCTACGGCGTTATTCCCCAAAAAATATTGATTCGAAAATATACATTTTATTTGTCATCAGACACTGTATAATACATTACAAAATATTTATACATGGACTGTAAAATACTCACGATTATTTAGCAAGCGCACAACATAAAATTCATTCATTGTTCAAAATTGCAATTAGCCGTAATTACATAATGCCAATTTTATTACAATTTGTACAACATTGTCTTCTTAATGAGCGCCGTAAATTATACACATCGTCAATAAACATCTTATTGTAATCGTAATTTACAACAATTAACGGACAATGGGCGTGACAATGATTCATTACGTTACATTATATCACATCACAATATTTGACGCCCGCGCGGAATATTGATTATGTATCGATAATAAAATTCAAATTTAATCGATTTTGTAATTAGGAAGTGTTGGATTGATTCATCGACCCTCCATAATGTGGGATAATCGTATACAGGAATAATAAACCTTTTTATATCGAATCGTATGAAGATTTACCACTGTAGACCTTTTTCAAATCACATAGCGTTTGCACTGAGGCATCAATAACGAATCAATTTATATAATGGTTTTTGATGGTATTATTTGAAGGAGAGCTTATTTTGAATTGGCGAGATCTCTTATTTTGTTTCATTGTTCATATTTATTGGTCACGTTTGTTGATGCATCTGCACAAAAATTATTGTAATACAAGAGTCCTACTTGAAATCGATCTATCGCATACGCGGTGCTACTCCACAGAACGTCATTGTAAATAGCAAAGTTGTCTTACCTTTTAAATAAGAAAACACATTACCTACAAGGCGAATTGGTGTGATCGTTATAGCGCAAGTGACCATCAGAGCTACCAAAACGCAAATGCCTTCGCCTGCCTGCAAAATCGACATTTACTTCTACACGACATTTTATTAAAAGCACAATATGTCTCATGACTTTTCTGTCCCGTTCAATACTCTATGCTTATTTGTAATTCATATCCCATCGTCCCGATTATCACACGGAAGGGGTATGATAATAACAAAGCGGCCCTACGCCGTGTCGAACGACCCGGTCCTACCCATTAGCGGGGATTACACCACTTTGTCCCTTACTAGCACACAATTAGCCGTGGAATGCCGTAGGCATTAAAGCTGATTAGATTCGACCATCTCCGTAATACTGCTCTTTGATTGAAATTTATCGTAAGCGCTTGGATTTATTCCTTTCGGCTGTTTCGGTGATTTTAATGCCTTTGAGTTTTGGAGGTGTCGGTTTTTATTGACATAAAGGATGTTTTATAATTTTTTCTACAACATTTAGGATATATATTCGATATCCTAAAAATAAGTAAATATCAGGACATCAGTTGCTACTCGTCATTTCAATCAATGGTATAATATCCATTCAGTGGATATTCACATGAATACGCAAAATAGTATAGAAAATTTTATACATCAAGAACAGATATGATTTTTAAAATGATATCGTACGTTTATTCGAAGCAAACACTTAACCCTATCTACCCATATATCTAATCTAATGTGTAATTTTTGGAAGGAAATTTGCAAACGAACACGCAACGCACTTGGTGAATAATGCATAGGTGTCTGTCATCCCCATAGTTTCTCTATAACAAGGCTTATTCCATTCTTCTCACGTGGATTCAATTAAAAAATAGCTCGAACGCCAGTCCATCGACCCTCGCCATAAAACATACATGTATCCGCCACAACAAATGTTTTTTGCGCAATTATGATCGAAATATAATGATAACATGCGGAACTCGTCGCATTGCATCTAGCGGTCTGTAACAGCAATATCATCTCCTTACATCCTTGTAATAAGGGTGGTTATTGCATATTTTTGGGCGCTTTATATTCTCTACCTTATTCCATGGCGATAAGGTTAGTTGCGGTCTGCCCGGGCATTAACCTGGACACAAATTAGGGTTGCAAAGAATAGACAATAGATATTAGGAATGCGGAAGCGAATGTAAGTGCGAATAAGTGCATGTTTGTCTTTTTTACAAATCGATTGTAATGTGGAAATATATGGATAGGATATATGTTATACAGGTTTTTCTTTCTTTGTCTGTGTTGACACCACATTTATGTATTTCTAAATAATGCCAACAGAATTAGCAATATTGTGTTCTAGTGGAAGGGCACTTACGCAATGCGTTACTTTGGCCTTTGGGTTTTCAACGCATATGTCACGTACAGGTACGAATCATTTACTGAAAGTTGATCACTGATGTTTATGGCAGTCAGCAACCACGAACAGACAAAAATAGAAGAGCATTAAATGGCAACAAATTAAGCACAAAAGCCGTTAAAAATTGTCTACTCACAATCTATAAATAGAAGTTGCATTATGATTAAAAGACAGATAAACTTTGAAATCGTTCAGCCGGATCATAGAAATTGCAAGGGCTGATCAATGGTCTAAGATTAGACATTTCGCATATCAAGTGCGAATAGTGACAACCCTAGCGCAAATAGCGCAGGATCTAACTCATGCAGTGATTGCAGTCTTCATCGCTCGGTAGCTAACTACTGCCGTATAGATGGTATGATAGAGGGGCCTGGGTCGCTTTATAAATAAACAAGCAACAATGTAAGGGCTTTGACTGAGTACCTTGATTTCATATGACCGCGGTTGCACGAGATCTCCGACCGATGTAGGTTTAGTGGCGTTTCTGTACGCAAAATTTTCAGACACGTGCGTTTATTTACAAACTAGCTGATCCCCGCGGTTTCACCCTCGTCAAAGAAGTAAAAAAACATACATTAATATGTGCCTAAAAGCAACTGACATTAACGCTCGCGATGGCGGCCGCATGCGTCAGGAGCGCACTATAATGCGTTTTTCAAAAATTAAAGTAGCCTAAATTACGCCTTAGACTTTAGCTATCTTCCAGTGAAAGTCCCGTTAAAATAGGTCCAGCCGTTTAGAAGATTACATTAGCCAAACAAACAGATAGACCGACAGACAGACATTACAAACAGACTCTTCAATTTTATTTATTTGTATAGATTATACATACTACTACTATAAAACAGCTGAAGAACATAGACCTGATAGCTATCAGTTCTGTTGGCTAAATTTGCGACTTTGGTTTTGCGATGTCTTCCTCACCACACCCTTCAGACCAGAACACAGTAAAGCAGCACACTGTTGTTAGAAGGCATAAATAGGTGTGGCGGTGGAGCCGCCGGAGACGATTCTACGACCTTAATATTTTCACATGAATATTTTGAGGTCCGAAAATAAACAGGATAATGAATCATATGTTCATGGCACAATTGACGGTAGCGTATCTCGCGTGCACCGTACACCCATAACCTACGTATTTCACAATCCGAATCGTGAGCGACCTTCGTTCAGTTCCATCGCGTGTGGACGTGAGAACCAAAAACTGCTTACCGCCTTAGGTACAAAACACGCACCAAAGTACTATAAGTATTGATTAAACAACTATTCGTAATTTTGCTTACAAATATGAAATTCGTTTGCTCCTCATGGTCATTTGAAATGCACTTTAAATAGGATTAAGACTCCTGAGGTCTCGGAAGATAAGTATATTAACACCTGTCGAATGAGAACACAGCAGCGCTTAACACTACTGTGATTAGGCAGAAACAGGTGTGGCGGTGGTGCCGCAGGAGTCAAACCACAAAGTGTTATATCATCCTTAAGTTTCACCGCCACATAAAAAACCCCATAGCATCTAGGAGTACAAACAATAATGCAGTACTTTTTACTTGTACTTATTCATCTTCAACGTTCACTATCTCTGGTGGGTTAGCTTATAGTCCCTATGATTTATTGATCGGAAGACTTCATAACGAATTATATGATGCGATATTTTCCTTCATTGACATATCAAGGGATATGAAACATCTAATGTCCTGGCTTAATATTTAAATCCTGAAACCCAATTGTGAGAAGCTACAATTGATATTATGAGAACACCAATCATAGTAATATAAATTCAAAATATATAAATACAGATTCCATTATAAATTATTATAGGTAACTATATTGTTTAGTTATAAGTTATTCCGTAGACCGTTTAGGAGCGGGCTTAGGGATGGACTTTCCATCCCGTACGGTAAATAATTCCGGGATCATAGGAGAGCAACCCGTGGGAGTGGGGCGGACGTGTCTAGCAAAACCATCCTAGCAAGGGTGACCAGAAGAATAGCTAAATCAGGACATGTTCAATCTTAAAAAATGGTACGAAATTCAAATATTTGCAAAATGTACCTCACGTAAATGTAATTAAGCGATTTCAGACCTTTATTTTATTATTTCCATTGTTAAACCCATACATGATGACATAGAGGCGATATATTTAGATTTAAATTCAATCTCAATATTCGCATTGTAATTTAAAAAATATTTATTTTAAGTCATCGCTTCTCTTTATTTTTTAAAAGCTTAAGACGTGAATCTAATCGATGTTTGAAGACTAATAAAAAAGAAACTTATAACGCAAAAAACCGGTGTCGCATATCAAATCCCTATTCCATTTTTTCCACCGTACCGTAACCATGCCGGTTATGGTTAAAAGTGAACGTTTACGTTACGCGGTTGTAACCGGAGCGGTCGCAACCGCCGTGTCATCTGACTAACGACCGCAAACTACATCCGGAGATAGCCTCTAAATGCTTATAATCTATACAGGTGTCTTCGCGCGGCTTCGCCTGCGTTACAACACCCTTTGCGCCGTTTATCAATTATTACACAAAGATTTTATAACTTTTTTGAAAGATGAAGTAGCCAATGTCACTTTCTGCAGTGTCACCTAACTTTGTGTGAAGATTGCATCGAAATAGGTCCAGTAGTTTTCAAAATAACCAGGCACATGAACTAATGGTTATTTTTTTTAACATTTTATCCTTTTTTACTCCGGTACAAATGATTAAACAAATTACAAAATAAATAATAATGACGAACAGACACTAAATTTACATTTATTTGCAATATAAAGATGTAGGTGTAAAATTAACCTGTTGCGAGAGTGTTATGAGAGTCGGTAATGTGTACATAGATTTGTGTAGGTGTCGGGTGTCGTATGTACGAAATGAAAGCGTGTGAAATTGTTGTATGAATCAATGTATGAACAAGATATATTTTTTATCGCGTAAATTATAATAGGGTTTTAAATTAACGAATAACTTACACTTTATAAATAACGCTTTAATAGCTTTACCTAAAGTAAAGTTTTCTCGGATACACAAAACCCAGACCCAGAACAGAAACGAGAACGCATTCAGATATCTATCTGGCTGGGAATCGAACTCGGAACAACATACGCGGTTTGATCGGTATGGTCACCGCTTTGCCAGGTTAGTCATCGAATGAATAAATGAAAAAGTTACATAATGTTAAAGTATGTTTTAAAACAAATTGTGATATGGGCTGGATTAGGAGCCCTGAATTCTGTAAAGGGTTTTAGTTCAATGAAACAAAACGTCAATATCAGAAATGTTAAAGAGAAATAAATTACTTATATGTACTTTGTGTAAGATCTTGTATCTTCCTTGAATGATTCTGCAGATTAGCCAGTTTAAATATAAATATTTAAAGGCATAATTTAGGCTTTTTAAAGTAGCCTAAGTTAAGCCCAGTCTATGGGCTCTAGATGGGTCTAGGACTTTCAGCTATCTTCTAGTGAAAGTCCCATCAAAATCGGTCCAGCCGTTTATAAGATTACCTCAGTCAAACAGACAGACGCAAAAAAAATATAATTGTATTTTTGTTATAGGTACCGTGTATTTAATATTACAAACATACAATTTTATTTATATGTATACATCTATATTATGGTCAAGATTTCGAAATAAATGCTTCATCAATCCACCTAATTAAAAGCAGTGACACGCCAAGACGTCCTAGCAAAGCGCGGAGTGCGCTGACCCTACATTTCGTCTAATCCGTCGGATCCCGTCGGTGTCTTTGTGCGGGACTCACGCGCCTCCTAATCGCGATACGCAATCACGCGGTAATGGACGGGTACACGCGGTACGACACGCTGTTTATGTATCGAATGTTTAAATTAAATAGATTTATAACGATTTATATACGTTTAATATGTACTTTATAGTAAATATGTGAAGATCGGTAGGCTAAGACGAAAACTGAAATTAGATTCACAATTAGAACATTTTTATAACAAACTGTGTTAAAAAAACGTTAAGTCTTGATTTTTATTAAACATAAATGCCTCATTCACATGTCTACCTGGTCGGGTATCGAACCTGGATCCGTCTGTGTTACCGTCTGATACGATGATCATTACGTTACGCGGGTCTAACCAATTTGTTTCACCATTAGGATTTTTTCGTGGCGTTTTAGTGTCGTTTTAAGTAACTTCTCGTTACCGCCATAATGTTTTAAAGTTATTAGAACTCTTTGTGGTTCGACTCCGGCGGCACCATTCCCTCACATATTTCAGCCTTATAACAGCAGTGTTATGCGTTGCTCTGTTCTGGTTTGAAGGGTGTGGTAAGGGAGACATACTTATTCGAGGCGTTCCAACTTAGCCCTCAGGGGTAGCATTCTTACATGTGGCCGACCTCAGGTAGGACTGTGATCTTATCTGGGGTTGATTGCAGATGTTCATGGGCGGCAGTGGCCACTTACCATCAGGTACACTACATGCACGTTTGCAACATCCATTACATAAAAAAAGTTGTATGAGCCAGTCTGGCTTAGCTTATAACGATAGCAAATCAATTTTCCGACTTCGCCGACTTCGCGAAAGAATTTTGTATTTATTTTATAGCACAGTGTTTGCTTCTAAGACCCGATCAATTAAAACTTCTTTTCACTCAAATATCCTCGCGTACTAACCGCTTAACACGCAACAATCATAACCACACAACTACCGCGGATCACCAATTTCAAATGTACTGAACTTCAAAATCACGAGCGTCTTGTAACACGGACGAAGATCCATCATTTGCATCAACATATTGAATCCCGCAATCTGTGGCCGCTTCGCTTCGCAAATAAATAAGGCGCGAACAATACGCTAATCATATTCGCCGGCCGGCAATATATTTGCTGTACGGTGCTGACCTAAGGCCAGTCACCCATCACTTGTGCAATTCCATATGTTTACATACGTACACTCGTTTGCTTGTGGTTTTTGAATGATAGTGCTTGTTAATAATATCTCTTAGAGTTTTATTATCCACTGTAATCGAAAGAAATGAAAATTACTTACGTTTAATGGAATGGTGCTTATTTGTTAATTAAATAAATCAGTTGACTTAGCGATATTTTTACGTAGTTAATTTTCTAAATATTTAACGAACTCTTAAATTAAAAGGTAATCTATTTGTTGTTGACTCTAACGTATCTATGTATAACAGCAGTTTCTAATAGGTACTGTTGAATTATGTTGTAAACAGAGTTGGTAGTAGTAACACGCGGCGTGCCATATATTTCAGGGTAGCAACTAATGTGGCCAAACTCCTACGGCCGAACTACGATGATATTTAAAATTTATCACACACATAGATGACAATCACCACATAGTAATACCCATAAAAAATAGCATTAGGTATGGTTTTTATGCAATTATAATAGCAAACAATCAGTGTTTGCTATTATAATTGCATAAAAACCATTATTTACTTGGTCTTCGAAAGTCCCGATAAGGCGTGAAGATAGACTGTGTACATAGAATTTCACCCTCTAAAAGGTTGTGTGACCGGAATGATAAAGTACACTTGACTTTTACTTTTGACGGCACTAACTTCGGCGAGTCTCAAAGGTCAACACTACCGAACAGGTGTGCCAGATACAGAACGTGGCTGGAAACATACAGCTCCGAATCATGCACAGGTTAGCCGCTTAAGATAGACTTCTAAAAACTATATTTTATTTGAATAGTTAGGAACAATTTTTATTATAAACTTACCTCTGAAATTGAAATAGTAACTGAGCAATCGAACTCGTGGTAATGTATTGCTTCCGTCTATGGTCTTCTCGAATTTCGAAATAGGGTTGCCAACGCTTTGCTCGACTTAAGGTGAATTTTAAAACTGACGCAAGGCACATGAGGTTAACCTCAAGTGTCTTGCGACAATTTTCGACATTGCATATATACGCCTGAAATAGGCGTGGCCCTACGGAGGGCTGTAGCACCTCCTAAACATTGTAATTTCTGCGTCCTTAAACATTTGTATACTCTTAGGGCTGACCATAGGTATTGCAGTACAAATGTAAATTAGCAGTGCCGCCCAAATTGTCCGCCCGTGTTTTCCGTTGCACTTAGGAGATGATCTCCCTAACGAGGCCGCGTTACCATCGCGAGCTCTCTCATTACCGCGTCGCGTCTCATTATTGAAATAACCTAACAAACGCTTAGAGTAACGTATAATTGTTTGTCCGTATTTTATTTTTACTTCTTAGTCTGAATTAGTTTAAAAATACGCCTAAACAAAACGTACCTCGCCTTTCACGCTTGCTTTGTTCATACATCTAATCTATCGTGATTCGGTTCGAAATTATTTAATCAAACTGACAGATTCGATATAAAAGAAAGATAACACTAATTTGGGCTGAGATTAAGACCTACATATATCGCAATACCATAAAATGCATTGATACGTAATTTAAAACACTTTAAATACATCATCATATTATTAATTCAAGTGCTTCTCAAGCGATATTTTTAATTAAATTTTGCATCGAAATCACATCGCGTGATGTACGTCGCACGTATTTCCATAATTATGTATGTTTTTTCTAATATTCTCACTTGAACATAAGGTAACGTGGTTAGCGCACTCTCCGTACAAAATATAAATGGGTTTTGTTTCGCCACGAAACTACCTATACACCTTGTTTAAGGCACGTCTGTGGTAAGGACCTAGGATGTTAATGAACCATCATGTGGTCATCATCACTTAACATTTTGGGAACGTGGCGATTGGTTATTAAATTTAAAAAGCAAACGAAGTATCTGTAATCGTTGTTTTTTGTGAAAATGTTGTACATAAACCTTATCAATTTAATTTTAATTAGAGTCTACGTATATTATTAAATTTGACATATTTGCATACCCTTTGGGTTAGGATAGGAGCACAAAAATAATGTATTTTAAATATGTATTCCACCTTATCCTGCAATAAATGAATAAATAATTATGCATTTAGAGATTTTTGTCG
>DWNY01000924.1:0-14063 GCA_018250635.1 Telegonus apastus | reverse complement strand
CTATTATATATTACTATTTTTAGTAACAAAATAACGTCGGGTACTAAATAAGATGTAGCAAAAATATACCTAGGTATGTCAAAAAGGATTTTTTAACAACCTAACTGTTGTTGGGCTATCAGATATGTATAACCCTAAAATGTTTTCAGTATTTAATACTTTAGTTGTATATTTTACCGCAAGAGAAAAAAAATATTGTAGGATATTTTACTGCTTTGTAACACGTTACTGAAAGTTGAAACTTGGGCAGACGCACATTCTATTAAACGCATGTAAAACGAATTTTCGGAATAACAAATTAATAAAGAAACGAATGTGATAAGTCTATAATTACAACGTATAGGTACCTACCATAGGATAACATTAGCAAGAGGAATATGGTGTATTCCCCAATAAAGTATTAGTTACTCGTTACCATCACTACTCATTACAGAGTATCTGACAATCATTTCACGGATGACTAGCTGCCAATTTAGTGGTATTGTACAATATACCAAAGGATAATAGGCATCGGGCCCTAAAGAAACAATAGTATGTCATGGTAAATGAATCACGACCTTGCTTTGTCGGAAGTAAATAGGTACTTATGCGAACAAGAGTTTTTTAATGAATTCTAGATTGTCCACTTTAACGCCATGTGGTGTGACCATGGTATGTGATTGTTCCGAGAATTATCTTGGGGTTTAATGATTATGCAGGCTACATTAATTATTTGTGATACCAATACATGGCGTTTTTAATAACATAAAGAAAACCGAGCAAAATATGGATATTTGTAAATTTTAGTTCTGAAGATGAAGATGTAGTCTAGCGTGTCAGTTTTTAACTTTTCATTAACATATAATGAATAAACCATATGACATTCATTGTTTTTTATTTTGCCCGCTTTACGGTTGACTTAGAGTACCTCTCTGTATTTTTTCATTGGAATCTTTTTAAAAATATGTTAAACGTTCTTTGATAAATTATTTATATGTTCATCTTACTGAAAATACTTAAGCATGTTTTTCCACTATGAAATACAACAAATCCTCGCGTGTAATAGGAAGCATTTTTTCAAAAAGCAAAGTGAATACACTTTATATTTTCTATTTCCCCTCTATTATAATGATTATTTTTCCGCAGTAAATAATATGTTATTCCACCTCTGAGGTGGAAACTACTAGGAAGTACTTTAGTTTTATACGCTTCGTACAACGTTAATTAGTTCATTCCAACATCACATTTTTCCTGTTGCAAAGCGTATGGTGACTATGGTATCTTATATTATATTAACTTTGTTTTTCTATTTTTGTATACAGATGGCGCTACAGGATTTAAGACAGCCTTCACCTATTTTGAATTTTAGAATGTTTTTGTAAATATCGTGGTTTAATTATTTTATGTTTAACTAGACCTGGCCGCGGCGTCAGTAGCAATTATAAATTCAACAATTTCAACGAAACAACAATTTTTCTAAGAGGACTCAAATATATCCCACGGGAAGCGTACATTTTTTAGGGATAAAAAGTAACCTCTGTTATTTGACCCTTCAACTACCCCTATGCGAAAGTCATGTCAAGTCAGACAATAATCTATGTCTGAACTAAATTTCATTCAGATCCATTGATCTCTGAAGTAATAGAGTAGCAACAAATATCCATCCATACATAAATCCATCCTCACAAACTTACAGCCTTATGATATTAATAAGATATAAAAATTAAAGTTTCCAATGTCTCTACATCGCATATTTTTTTTAAAAAATAGTTTTATGCCGTCTGTGCTCTATATTTGGTATTTAAAAAAATGTTAAAAGGTAAAAAGTTAAGTTTCATAGTTATTTTGTTCGTAGTTATTTTCTTGCTATATTGCCGCAGTTCATAGTTACTTTCTTGCTACATTGTCGTATAATTTCATTTTTGATCCCTATAATTGTTTCACTAATTTCTAGAATTTGAAAGTATCATGGTTAATGGAACATTTTGAAATAAACCAAGGTTAGGTTAGATTACCTTGATAACGTCTGTTGGTAATGACTGCACTCATTATTGGCACTCAACAAGGTTCATAACGAACACACTGACAATAGTAATTGCACTGATTGCGTAGGTAAAAAAGGCATCATCATACAAAATATGACAGGAATCGTTGAATTATTTTCATGAAGTGCCGTCAATCGTACCAGAACTGCTGGCGAGAATCCCATCAGCATTGACCAACGCATTTCCTACTAACCGAAGGTCTTGGCTGGTCAGTGCGGAAGGAAATTCCCAGTTATGCTAGAAAATGTGGCACTCCTAATAAGTTGTCGTTCTCGGCAGCGCTTCCTAGTGATGGCCACCAAGGTTGGAAATAGTTAAAGTTATTTTTTTACGACCTTCAGCCGGTATATGCAATTAAAGGGCATCCGGAATTCATTATTTTTTCTTTGATATATATATAACGATTATTATAAAGAAACAAATGTTTCAGATGAATAGTTAGTTGCCTGTACTATGAAAATCTTTCATAGTACAGGCAACTAAGAACTTTATCAACTTTGATGCTTAAATCAAAAATACCTTTGAGTAAGTTTGAGTATGTTTAGTATCTTTGAGTATTATCAAATTGTAATTGTCTTCTTTCTATGAAACGTTTACTTCGTCTGCATTTTTATACGTGGTTGACTTAGGTTACTTTTAATACCGTGACGCGGTGGTATGCGGAAACGAGATTAATTTTCTGTAAACTTAAGTAAATAACAAAATGTATGTTAATACTCAGTTTCACCTGCCATGTATAATTATGTTTACATTTCTTGCTTTTCGCTTCTAAATGATTTATATATACAATTAGGTATTTGACTTTGTTTGAAGTTTGAAATAAGTATGAAAAAAACACACGAGCGACATTTTAGTCATCGCCAAGCGCTAGCGACCGTCTACAATAGTGGACATGAACTGTCGCTGATGCATTAGCTCGCTACCGCTCCTGTGGTTGAGCCAAAAACTTTCATCCCTTTTAACATATTTCTTCCCTACGTCCGATCTATTGCTACTAGTTAATATCTTAGTTAAAGTAATAAGAGTGAGTTTGTCAAAACTTTTGCAATTTGTTCGCACGTTGGTATGTGCATCATTTATGAAGGTTCAATGCACAATGCTTACTCTTATAAAATACTTGTGCGTTTGATTTATATTTAAAAAAGAAACGTTCTAATTTAAAGCATAAAACATTATTTATTGTTTAAAAAGTCCTCCAAAGAGGGAGATAAAAAAATAGCACGGAGTTTCAAAAACTCGTGCGTTACTGCTAAACGAACGTCAGTGCAGTGATCTCACGGCCCTGTTTACGATAGTACGCGTATTTATAAATATTCGGACACATTCTTGTGTCTACGTGTTACCGAAGGCAAATGATTAATTACGAAGGTAAATAATTATTTCCGACCCATTTTGCTACTGCTCGATGTTGCTTCTTTTATACTGTTCATTAGCAGTTAGGTATTTGTATTTATTGAATCCTTTCTGATAATATGCCTAAAACACGATTATTGCCTTCAGATTCCACGTCAAAACGATTGAAACGTTTGCTACCGCTTATCACCGTAGTTAAAATTAAATTGCGGATACTGCAATAGTAATAGAGACAGAAAACCCTCACGAAAATGAACCAGATCCAAATGTATAATTTGCATTTCCCGCGACGTACAATGTAAGTCATTCACAAATACAAATTTAGTTCGGTGACACGTGAATTGAGGGAGATCCAGTTTTTCCCGTGACGTCACCGTCTGGATGCCACTCCGCAGTGGCGCCACGGGACCCTGGCTCGCAGGTCACCCTAACAACGGAGCAGTGTAAGATTGATTGCCGAAAAAACAAACGCCGCATATTATATAACATATTTGCGTAACATTAGGTAATGCGCCATTATTTCGTGAGATGTATGAATCAATATGAGTAGGTATATTGTTTTTTATTATTTAACTCATCGTCGCATTTTAAAGTTGGCTTATACCTTTTACCCACAATAATAAAATTAATGATGCAATATCAAAAAGTACTACTATCAAATAAATTTTATCTTTGCTAAAAACGCATGAATTGGGGACAAAGTGTACTTAAAGAATATAATTTAAATAAAGATCAAACTTTCGTATGGGTTAGATGCATACTCGATCATTTCAGACGAGATGATTGTTAATTACATTACGAAATGTACATTTCTCTATTTTCTTCAGAATACATTATAATATACCCTTAGTTACTTGTAACACACATTCTCTTGCAGACATAGGATTTGAGCGTATAAATGAACAGACTGAAGCGGACAGATTGGGTCTTTATTTCATACCATACAAAGTGAAAGGCTTAATGACTCTTCATTTATATCAATATGTTGTGTCCTTGACCGGCTGATATGTGTAACGGAAAAAGCTCAATTTTAGTTGGGTCGCGCCCAATTTGCGAGCTTCACTTGATATTTGCAATTTTCTTAAGTCTCGTGACTCCGTGATGGCCAGTGCGAAAATAGACATTGTGTTTACCGCAGTATATTTAAAACCGAAGTATTTTTTATGATAATGTTATCGACTTTAGTCTAGACTTTAGACTTTAGCGTATGACGACTTTACGAAAAGTGTTATTTAGTTTAATGCAAGTAGCGAAAGATATAGCAATGGTATCGCAACAAGCGGTCCACAAAGACTTTCGAATTTGGAATCTTTTTTTTATTTTAGAAACTGTTAGTTAAAAGCGTTTAGGTCAGTGTTAAAAGTAAGTTAACGTTCCAAATGTGGCAAAACATTAATTGTATATATATTTTGGATATATATTTATGCCGGAGTTAAATAAAATTTGTTCTAAAAGTCGGTAAAGGCCACAAATGATACCTTGACCTGGCAATCCTGAAGCTGCCAGTGTGTCTTGCTCGCGTCTTCCTTTCATATTAAAATAATGTTCTATTAAATGTAAATCATTACTAAACTTTCTACCATGTGTATGGATTAGTATCCTTTGGTAGGGAACGAAAAATGTATTCATGTCCTCTATAATACCAACTCGAGTATCGATACATTGCAACTCGATCGCCATAAGACAACTATAATGAACACAAACAAGTGAAATCGGGCTTCTGAAATATAGAAACTTGACGCTCGGGACACTAATTACATACATGAAATATAATTTCTTACACGCAATAGTTTATCTCATCTCACACTCGAAAGTACGGGCCACCTAGCACTGTCGAATTTTGAATCTATTATTTAACTACTGATTCATTATTTTTAGCTTTCATAATGAAAAAAGACATTTTTCCGAATAATATGGATTCTTTCGTGCAAAATTGTTGATATCTAGTAGAATAGTTCAAAGGTTATTTTAGTTCCCTGTGTACTTATTCAATGGTTATTATGACTTTTAACGTTTAAGCGCCGGTAAACTAACATTCCATTCCGAACTGATGTTGGTAACTTAAGCTTTGTAGTTATGATAATTAATGTTTAGCTTCCTGTAAATGGTATTTAGAATTGTTACAAAGCAACGACATACAACTTTAATATTTTTATATAAAAGAACCACTATATTTGTTGATGAAACACAATACAACACAACAATAGACCTATTGAAAAAATTAAAAAAGCAATTGATTTATCCAAAATTTCATTGTCAATGACACTGCGTAAAAGCACGAACAGAATACAACTAGATATTAGAGAACAAAGAGAGATTCTTCATAAAGAAGGTTCTCTGCGCCTGTATGGGAGTACGCTTGATGGCACTGTTGTATCTTAGACTGGCAAGTGTTCTTAGTGAAAGTTCTTAACAATAGTATTGTAGGTTCAATTGTAGATATATTTATCCATAATTTATATTGTCAAACTTGCTGATACCCACGGTTTCACCCGCGTTAAAGAAGTAAAAAGCATATATTACAATTTGCCTAATAGCAACTGAAATTAGCGCTCGCGATGGCGGCAGCATGCGCTTGGAGCGCACGCTAATGGTTTATTCAAAAATTAAAGTAGCCAAAGTTACACCTTAGACCTTCATCTATCTTTCAGTGGAAGTCCCATCAAAATCGTTTAGTCGTTTAGAAGATTACCTCAGCCAAACAGACAGACAGACAAGCAAAATAAATTATAATTGTATTTTTGTTATATGTACTGTGTATACATTCATATGCTTGTAGTAAAAAGTAGTTATTTCGACATTACAAACAGACACTTCAATTTTATTTATTTGTATAGATGTAATATAATTTTTCAGTCAAATTTTCCACGGTAAAATGTGAACTTGAAGTTCAAGTTATGGATACTCCCATTGGCGTCAATTGTGGATTAACAATCCATAAACATGCACCTCCATATCTATACAGTATCGTGATACAGTCCATTAACATTTTACGACTCTGTAAAGTGATTAGATTCCGCTAAGAAATGACGTAACTGTATGAAAATGAGTTTCAATAGCTGTTTCAAGTTTCGAGATAGAAAATTGTTGGATATGAATCAATAGAGATATTTTATTTCAGTATACATTTTAGGATTATGTTGGTGAGACGCACGAATCTCTTTCTAAATGTGACGTAGGATTGGATTTAGAAAATTGAGATGGTATAACAACATGCTAACTAAGATGCAGGCTAACTACTTAATGTAATTTAAAACTTGAAATGTTACTGAAATCTTAGGACAACCGTACTTCATGTTCAGGTATTGGATAAATTGAAAATTTCGAACAAAATCTGTATCATCTCTATCATTTTCATAATTAAAAAAAACTGTATGCATCTGTATGTATTGTGAAAACTGAAAACTGGTACAAAAATTTTCAGTGCACCAACAATTTTCGACAACGGAAATTTAATGGTGTATGTTAGTTTACATATTAAAACATCTTTTTCTTTATCACCACAGATAGTTTATCTTTAGGGAAGTCGGACCGGTAAAACGGGTTACGATGCGGTATAAACCGGGTGACATAATTTTTGTAACAATTATGTCACAGTATTATTATAAACAAACGTGTTTAGTTGGAAGACCTCGGATAAAAATGTCTTCCTTATTACACCCTTCAAACAGAACACAGTGCGCTTAGACCTTCTGTTATAGGACAAAAAGGTGCGGTAGTACCACCGAAGTTGGAACACAAATATTACCACAACGCTGTAGTAAGCTACAGAGATGCATTTTATAGGAGTGCTTGCTATATGTCGCTTCGTTATGTGACAACGATACGTTTGATTCAACACTTGATGCTTTGAATACTCTCTCTAACGTAACTTAAAAAAGCGTCTAAAATAGTCACTAACTGTTAGCCTCTAAATCTCTAATGTTTATATCAGGCAACCTTATCGTCTAATCAAAATAGCGTAATGGAAGCATTGGACCAATCATACGATACCGCCTTCGTGCTGGTGTGCGTGAGTCACGCATACGCTTATATTTATTGGACGTTTTTCGCTTGTCACTGATAGCGTGACGTTGTATCAATAGAGTATATAATCAAAGACTTGACGTATCAGTTGTTACTTTATTGTGCATAATGATAATTACAACGGTAAAAATTCAAGGGAATCGAGATAATGATAGTCGATTAAGTACGTCGTAATAAACTGAAAAATTCCTTCATAAGCCAACTCACGTATCCTTGTGATTCGTCTCATTTAATAACCCATAAGCTCGGATGATCTTTGTTGAAATGACCATTTTATATAGACTATTTGAACAGTACTTAAGCACGAATATTTAGACATTACTAATGGGCTAGGCATAAGCATTCAGAAGACAGAAACAGGCAAAAGAAAGGAGACTTACCAATAAGCGGTAACTGCTGACTTAAAGCGTCCCCTATTCCCATTAGAACATGCGAAAGAGGAACTGAAAACGCGTGAAATTAGCGATTCGTATACCTTCGCATAAGGGATCAACGAAGTTAAGCAAGCGTGGATGGGCAACTGATGGGTACTACTGGCCTGAGTAACATTTAATTGTGTTTTCGTGTGAAGAGCTACAAATCATAGTCGTTATTATAAATATCCAATAGGATAGTTATCGAATGTTCTTAAAGCCACCGTAAGGCTTAAGAAAAGTCCAGAATTGACCTCGAACCATGTATGCTGTAAACGTCACCTAGTTGTTTGGAGAAACTAACAGAAGTCAAATACAGGTACATTGCTACGACTAAGATGGTCGCCTCATTGTAAAAGTTCCAGCACCTACAATCTTCCAATGAAACACAAGAACTGCTTTACTCAAGAACCAGGTATGACGGTGGCACCTCCCCGGTCAAACCATAGGAACTCGGTCTATTACCAGACAATTGCCGTAGTTACACGCTATAAAAAGAAAGAAAAATCGTAGTAGAATACCAATTCTACAACATTTATTTAGCAATAATTACCGTGACTAATCAGTTAATGTGCCTTCGGAAATACGGAAACACACAACTTCAAGCTGAAATCATCACTTATCCGTTTGCGTTATTAAGCTAGTGTTCCCAGGTGACCCGATTTGCGCAGAACGTCCCGAATTTCAGGTGTCTATAAATCCTCACGTAGCGCGCTGAGTTAAAATAAATCGAATAGAAAATATTCGCTGAAACTATCTATATATCTATCTATATGTATATATGCATCTAGTATGAAAATGCGTTCACTAACTACAAGCCGCGGCATGTCGAACCGAGCCTCTCACGCGAATTGTTCGTCAGGCGAAATTCTCTCGATACGTTTCGATTCGAGAGGAAGCCGGCTATAATGGACGCTAGGCTTAACGCGTCCCGATTTACATGTCCCCATAAATCAATAAAATTATCAAAAATCAACATTATTACAAATGATATTTTAAATTATAGACCGCTTCTATACCTATTTATGTAATACTTAAAGTTCGATTTTATATTGCATAATTTTGTATTTTCTACCAGTCCAATAAGTCTGACTATTATTATGTACTATTATATTCAGACTTATATAAGGAATTACCACAAAATTAAACATGAATTATAAAAAAGCTTTGTTTGTTTGTTTTTTCTCTATCCGCAATCCTAAATGCTGATTTGTGTTCAGTACTTTCCTACATTCTGTCCCGATTTAAATTCGATCGGACTTGGCAACACTACTGGTACTAAGCGCAACTAGAGTTATGCAGAATTTGCGACATTTGAATGCATATACCTATCCATAGTAACTGTAAATAATGTTTACTTCTGTAATGTGAACAGTGTAAAATAATATAAACTCCCGTTCAAAACAAACAGATTTTATATTCGTCCACTTTTCATTATTCTTGAAAGAGCACGTTTATATAAATAATTACAAGTACGTACCTTTAATTTATTTAAGGTAAAATTGATAAAATTAAATTGAATAACGTAACTTAATGTAAAGTAGGTAAATAATTATCGAATAACCTTGCATATGTTAATAAATTTTCTATATACAAAAACTACTAGGTACATCTATTTAAAATTTACTGCTTAAAATGTGTAATTAAATAATAGACATATAATTAATTAATATGACGTGTGACCATATCTTTACATAGTAAGGTAACAGAGGCGTGAAGTAAGATTGCTAGTACAACAACGTCATCGAAATACAGTTCAAATTATACTGTATAAAAACTGAACGCTTCGTCGTTCTGCAGATCGGAACACGCGGAGACCACGTGGGCGCCGCGTGCGCATACACCACCGGCACCGGTAGCCACAGAAGAACCGACAGACGTGCCAATCGAACATGACTAAAAAATGCCTAGCGTGCTTAACGTGCTGACGACACCTTGGCTAAGTGAAATGGAATGCTTTATAGCGACTTCTAACAAAGTAACTACTTATATGAAGTAAAACAATTCACATAACACAATCGTATAGGTCGATGATAATTTAAGGCCTTTGTCTAAAACATATAAGAAAATGAACGGTAAATACCCAATACACAATACATACACACAATTGGTATTTGCAATTTTATAGTACATTTAGTAATTCGTAACTAAATAAGTGAAAACATAAATGAGTTGAAATTATTATTTTACAGATGTTAAAATACAATTTCCATATTAATCACTTGGTAAAATGAAATCAAATAGTTGACTTTATGATAATATCCTAAATAAAATTAACAGCACACTGTAGCAATCCATAATCAGCTTATCGCGTTTTATTCTATGACATTCTTATACTGTTTGGCCCTTCATTGACTTGACAAAATACATAATCATTGACCATGGCTTATATGACTCAGTAAAATAAGGTAAATATTTCAGCGTGTTGATCAAAAGAAAATACTGATCGAAAGTCAATAAATCAAGAATAACATGTTCAATAAGTTATGTTTAATCTTACACGTGTTGAAAACGCTTCACTTTTATATCGTTATGGTATTGGTATGTAAAATAAAATATGCATGACTGAGCATCCACGTAGCACGTCTCCGAATACGTCAACCTATTGTGTTCGTTTAAGCAGTATGCTTTGGGGAAAAAAAACATTATTTGTATATCTGCATTTCACTTTGCACTCTAAATGATAAAAATTACATATATGCACTTTATCGTACATCTGTAGTCACCTGTGAAAATTGAAAATTACCATTTGATGTATGTTAAAGATAACCTTTAATAATAAAATAAAAAGTTATTGAAATCTATCTTCAATGATATGAAATATTTGTAAATGTATTCGTTTTTGTTAGTCATTTATTAGTTAATGTGATATTTAAGTAAAGTGCTGTTTATGACATGGCACTATGTTAATAAATACAAAGTCTGTACCTATTACAACTCCATAGTTAAAAGCAAGAACTTCTTTCTAACAAAGATCTTGTCTACATTTTTACTCTTTGAAATACATGAGAAAGTACATAGCATACATAGACTACGTTTGCGGCTTATCGCGTTAGTGCATTTTTCACTCGTATCGCATAAATGCAATTTTATTTTTCTTTGTGAAACGGGTTCTAAACTGAATCATCTAAAATAGATAGGAAACTATTTAATTCTTAAGGAAAAAATCTAATTTTATTGAAAAAAAGGTAATACAATTTATAATGCCGACAGTTAGGGTGTAGCAAAATATGCGATGTACTATGTAGTTTTGCAACGTACTACTTGAAAAAGTGTAGATATATACACGTACTAAAGTTTCTTAGGACCTTCTCCATAATATTGGAGTAAAGTTATTCACAGTTTCATTATTAAACATTTCGATTTCTTCATTCGGTATTCGCTACCTACAGTCCAAGTTTGTTTTATTTGATCAATGATTCCAAAGATGCCAAAGGGTTCTACTCACTAAATAACGAATAATAAAAAAGCAATTGCTCAAAAACATTCTGATCCATAAGGATGAAATAAGCCGCATGAAATTTCGTAATTCAATTACAATATCGTTGGAAAACCTCCGGACATGTAGCGCCCATTTCTTCGAGCGCGTATCAATTCAATGCTCAATCAAACACACATACGTGCTCTTGGCTATAAATTTTCTTGCAACAATAACGTGTTTATAAATCAAACCTCATGTAATGTCGATACGTCAAACCGCTTCTGACTGGTGTAATCACTTACACGGCGGTAAATCTGTAACTTAGTTTGACAATGGTATAACTAGCTATAGGATCAGCCGATAAGAACAGGTAGTATTGTTGCTTATCGATTATAAGTTTATTTTGTAACAATACAAATATTTCATAAATAAATACATTTGAAACATATGAGCGTCAAAGCTTTCTAAGGAGGTAGAATCGCTACCAAACCTATTTAGCCTAATAACAGTATTGAGGACTGCTGTGTTCTGCTTCGAAGAGTTTGGTAAGGGAGGTATATTTATCTGTGTCCCAATTTAGTCCTCAGGGCAGGGGGAGAAAAGCATTTGTGGCGAGCCTCAGGTATAAAGACTCTGAACTTATCTGGGATTGATTATAGATGTCCATGGGCCAGATCATTTACCATCAGATGCATCCGCGTTTGCTATTATTGTGCGTTTTGATATCATTAAAAGAACATAAACAGTTCAGAATAATTATTTGTTTAAGTATAAGCAATTCAAAATCAAAGTTACCTGCTTATTTTAAAATACTTGCACATCGTTTTAAGTATGTGTCTCATAGTTCGTTATGTTCTATTCTTTAAAATTGTATAGCACTTTATTAAGTAATATATCCTTCTACAGTATGTACTATAACGTAAATGAAGTTACGCAATACGTAGGTACATTGAAATAGACACATTAATGAAGATAACCACGGGACACTTGTCATGTCCATTATAATTTTGAACATTTAAAAGAGGCTAGTAACGTCAATCATTTTATTGACACTAATAAATAGTCTTATTGTTGTCGGGCAAGGTCGTGTATTCTTAGCTGTTGGGACAATATTGTGATTTATCCTTCAGGGGCAATATAGGACACGGGACACTTAGCCTATTGATCTAGTTGCGTCAAGTTTTGTATCAAAGCAATAGGTAACGACACTTCATTTTAGTTACATTTGGTCAAATAAATAAAACTTATAACGTCATCTGTTATTTTGTATAACCATTTATAAACACGTCTATGTAGAATATAGGTACATAAATATCAATTTTAAGGCGTAACAGCCTCTATGTATGTTTAAAAGTAATCTTTGTCTTGGATATGACTTTATACATACAATTTTATAATATAAAAATTAGCCAAGAAACTTTCGCTTTTGAAAAAATAAATACTATATTTGCTCTGCGGTTTAATCCGTGTTTAAAAAATGCGATTTGGTCGTAAGACACAATATATAGCCGAAATTTCATATCTTCAACAATTTCATTAAAATAACATTTTTACAAAGAAGCAGGACGTGAGTGCCGTCGCCGCCTGTGAAGGGCTGAGACGACGTGGGGAGAAAGGGGTAAAAATACTCATTCCATAACTTTTAGTTTTATTGCGCGGTATCCACAATATTTTTTTTAAATGTAAGTAGCTTAAGTTATTCCTAATAAAGTCATTTAACAGTTAAAGTTCTATCAAAATCAGCCAGCTGTTCCGAACAAACTAACCAAAAATTTAATAATTGTTTTTCTATTACAGGTACGATATATACGAGTAAGTTCATATGCATTTAATAAATAGCAAGTATTTTGACATTACAAACAGACAATTCACGTTTATTTATTTGTATATATATGTAGATAGATAAAGGCCCGTGTTATGTCTCTGTTGAGTTTACGACTGGGTATTAAAAGTAAAATAATATTATTATAATTACGCAACTATTCTATGATACATTGCCGTGATAAATCTGTCTTAAGACAGCTTAGCTGAGATAACGGACGTAATTCACTGTTATCGTTATCATTTTATGTTATTTTAATAAATATCTTGAATCATCGTCTGGAGGGCGTTTTCCGTGATATTAACGAGTGATAAGCGTGTGACGTGTCTCACACACTGACTGTAACACATGCGCTCTTCCCATCAACGTCGTATCTAGACAGCTACGTTAATCCAAAGTATTTAGGTCGTATGGATTTCGCAGAACTGTTTTTAACTAAACGTCTAAATCTAAAATTACGTAATAATTACTAAGTCCTTACTTTTTGGGAAGTTTTGTATTTTACTTAGATTCAAATAGTATGTCAAGTACCTACCTATATCAATAACATTAACCTCAAAGTATTAACTATCTGATTTTGTAGGCAATCATTAAATTTTTTTTCGTATACAGATGTTGCAAACGCTTGAAGTCCATTTGAAGAAAAGTGACCACTGCCGCTCATTGACATCTCTAATCAACCCCAAATAAGATCAGAGTCGTTACTTAAGTTTGACCACAGATGCGTAGCTACTCCTGAAGACTAAGTCGGGACGCTTCCTATGTATGAAGAGTATGGTACATACATGTGTATGTGCCTACTGACGCCCCTACCGATTGCAAGCCCTTTTTTCATGGAGAAACCCTTCATGGGTTCCTCTCAGTGTGGGGGCAGCAAAGAGGATATGCCGCACTCCTACCGGCTAAAAGCCCATGGTGTTCCTCTGAACGCCCTTTGTCGGGACCACGGGTACGCTAATAGCACTCGTCCGCGGTCCCGATGGCGTTAGCCCACGTCCGGGCCC
>DWNY01000923.1:0-14063 GCA_018250635.1 Telegonus apastus | reverse complement strand
TATAACTAGTAGACCAGTTATAATAATTAAAACCATATAAAACTAAACTTATACAACCAAACAAAAAATTAAAAACATTCATTATAGGGAATATGAGGTTTAACTTATTAAGCAGCATTTAAAAGAAATAACGCATTTTTTGACATAGACATCTGACATATGTAGATAATTGACCTTTAGACAATTTACGTTTTTATACTGTCAGTATTGTTGTCAGGGCTGTAAATAATGAGTATTTTATTTTGTTTCATTTAAAATTTGTAACACTTATTAGGCACAAGTGTTATCAATTAAAAAATCTTCTCTGCATGAACTTTCACGAATGTACAAATGAAAAATGGTTCCGCAAATTTTTGCTTCACGTATTAATATATAGATATGGTAAAGTATACGACGCAATGCCATGCACTCTTTTAATATGATAAATGAGTGCGACAGAATGTGGGACGGACAATTTTTCAGCGTTGCAAAATATTCTTATCGCTTCATGATACGTTGCAAAATGCTTCATCGCGACTTTGGAGATCCATTTATTTTAAAAATACCTTATCGCTTCGTGCTACATTACTTCGGTTTATTTAAAAACGTCCAGGTCATGTACGGTGGTTAAATATACAATATTTTGGTCTACATTCATTTCATAATACTGTGATATTCGTGTAGGTAAGTTAATTAGAAACAGGACTTCAAAATTCCGGGATGCCATACTAAAAGCAATATCTTTTTTGGAAAAATAAACTTTACTGACATTCTCTATATTTTCGCAGTCCAATATCTGCTAGGGTTCTCTAACGTCACACACAGTAATTCTTACTTTAATATCAGCTACCTATGGGATCAAACCCCAGAATTATTTAGGCCAAAAGATAGGATGCATAGAATCCGGATGGATAGAATCCAGAATTCTCTGCACAAATGGCCAAGTGCGAGTTGAACCCGCACATGAAGGGTTCTCTAATAAAAATTTCAACTTTAACCTTGAACATTTTTTATCGTAGCGGCTAAAGCTTTTGAAAATTTAAAGTTTAAAGTATACATATTTTTGTCTAATCACACATGCGGAAAAGAGACAGATAGGTAGCGTCATTTGCTTTCTCTTTTTTTCGATAGATACATTTTAGGCTGGTTTCCCTACTCTATGTATAACTCTATCATTATAAGGCCTGTGACAGACGGACAGTGTAACAGATAGCGCGCCGCGGCTTAGTAATAGGGTTTCGTTTTTATCCTTTGGGTACGGAACCCTAGTATCGGGATCAAGAGAAAGCTGTGGCATGTTGGTTAACCTGAACTTATTTGTATAAAAGTTACGAGATTAATAAATAAAATAAAATTCGAGAACCTTCTTGTATAAAAAGTTTTATTTAACAGCTGATAACTTTTATTTACAAACTATATCTCCACTTGCAACCCCAATTGCTGATTTAAACCAATAAACACTTAGTTTATAACCTGCTGTATAATACAGTAAGATAAAACAACGATAAAGATAAGTACTCCAGCAAAATCGAGAGGTTGGTATCCGGATTCAATCCGTAATGTTTACTTCACCACGATAATATTTTTAAGACTTCTGTTATAAGCGAGTAATACCCTCACAGCTATTTCAGTTATAACCAGTATTAAATAAAGGAACCTCTTTTTTGATCCGTATTTAAATATTCAAACTTAGTAGTTAAACAACAGTATCTTCATAGCATCTGGCTTAAGAAGATAAAACTTAAATGCTACCCATGGACAGGTGTCCAGGGCAGGCAGATAGGTAGGTATCTATAATAAAAAAATATCCAAATAACACAGCATTACGATGCAACGTTACACCGGAGCCTACTGCAAAAGACCTTGCAAGTTACTAGCCTATCACACCCTTGAAATGGAGTTGTTTAATAACATTGTAACCATCAAGGGTTTTACCACGTTAATCTATATATTAAGGTAAACCTTAATATATTAAGGTGTCTTAATATATTAAGGTGGTAGTACTCTTTGTGGTTTCTAGGCAGAAACCACAAACAGTACTACTTATTAGGCAATAACAGCACTGTTAAACACTGTTATGCTCTGATTTGTGGTAAGAGTGTGGTAATGGAGACATACTTATCCGAGGCGTCCCAACTTAGTCCTCAAGGGCAACGCATCTGTAGTCAACCTTCCTAATTATAAAAAGTAACAATACAGCCCATCACACACAAGTGACGTCATTACGCTTCCTGATTTTGAAGTAACCCTTATAAAGTGACGTTCTATAAAGATTAGTGAAGTGACGAAGGTCACCATCCGGTCCGGCATTGCCTCATTTAAATATTCCGGAACTCAATAACGGAACCCTTATCTTCGTCCTGTACCGTTCGTCACAGTAAGGGTCTCTTAATATTTTTCCTGCAAATAACACGTATTGTCATATGTGAAATAAATTGAAGTCTCCGCATGTGATAAGAAAAAAACATAGGTCTGATATGAATGGTCTGATAATAAGTGGTCAAAGTCCTACCTAAGGTTGACCATAGATGCCTTACTACCTTGGACCTACCTACGTTGGACTGCCTCGGATAAGCAAGTCTAGGGTGACATGCTTATGCGGTAAGGGTACAACACTTTTCAAACCAGAATACAGCAACGTTAAACACAGCTGTTATAAGTCAGAAATAGGAGTGACGGTGATGCTGCCGGAATCGAACCACATAGAATTCTACCTATAAAAATTCTAATAAATGATGGGCACAGACCACCAATAGCATGATAGGAATATTTTTTTTTTTTTATATACATACAAATATAAAAAATATACATAGTAGCATACAGTTCAAGTGATGTTAAGTGGCCACTGCCGCCAATAGACACTTGTGATCAAATCTAGATAAGATAAGTACCCTATCTGACGACTACAGGTGCGTTGTTTACCCCTGAGGACTGAGTTGGAACGCCTGGGATAAGTATATCTCGGGCATTTCCCCATACAACCGTCAAGCCAGATCACACTAGAGCTTAACACTGCTTTAATTACGCCGTTAAAGGCGTGGCGGTGAGGCTATCGGAGTCGGACATGAAAATTAAACCTTTTATATATTAACTAGCTGATCAGGCGAACGTTGTTCTGCCATTTGTATTAAGAAGTTTCCCCGTGAGTCAGTGACGTTTTCACAATAACGCCATCTAGTCCACTAAGGTAGAACTGTTCGCATACTTACATAATTCGAGGTAAGAAATGTTACTTCTGATTTTGAACTGTAATAACTTTTCATAGAGTGGACCGATCTCAATCAAATAATGCCTAAATGTTGAGTTAAGATTCCTACTATGAATATATGTGAATTTTAATGAGTTTAATCCCGTTGTTTTGGCGGCAAATAATTTTAAACACACAGACAGCGAGCGCGAGATACATTCTTACATATATACAGATACATTCTTACATATATATATACAGATGAGTTTGAAAACGGTGGTGGCGATATTGGAAGTGATAAGAATGACGACGTCGTTTGTCAAGGTCCAAAAAATATTGCCACTAAGCTAATATTATCATTGTAAATAATATTGCATAAATGTACTTTTGTTTCAAAGTTTAAAGTGTAATAAGAGATAACAGCTATTGTTACCCAAGTGTAGATTTATTTGCTAAGACATATAAAAATTCCCCCTTTGAAACAATATAACTCACACAACAATACCACTTGTATTGAAGTAGGTGTTCATAATGATGTAACACTCATATTCTGAAGTATTTACTTCACAGACTTTGTTTATGTATAAATACTAGGACCGCCTGCGACTTCGTTACAGTATATAAAGTTGTGGATTAACTGATAGAACAGGAGATGTGGGTGATAATTAAATGAAGGAATTGAAATTATGGAGCTAAGATATGCGCTTTTCTTTTTTAAGTTTATTAAAAAGAGAAAAATATTTCTAGGAGAAACTATAATTGTACCATGTTATTTAGTGGAAGTTAGGTTAGGTTAGGAACAGGTAGAATGCAATGCGAAGTACCTATTTAATTAAGCTCCGAGAAATGTATTGAACACGGCCGGTTTACTTATTCATACATTGCAGTCGGAGCTAGATATCTTTTCATTAAAATATACATACGTAAAACTAACCGACTCCGATTTTATGTATTGAAGTAGATGTTACAAAACGTGCGAAGATTTTGAGAAAGTTACAGACTTCGAATTGTAAAGTTCGTATTAATAAATACATTTAATACAAGCCAGTAAATTATTAAAAGCGCAAAAAATCACCCAATTGAGATCGTCTCCTATTTTTCTTATAGTAATGAAGTAGAATACAAGTAAATGGCCACTACTGCCCATGAAAATCTGGGCCCATCTGTGATCAACTACGTAAGATTAGATTCATATTTGATTTTGGCCGCAGATACGTTGCTACCTCTGAGAACTAAGTTGGATCGCTTCGGATGAGCACGTCTCTTTTACCACACCCAACAAACCTCACACATCCGCAGTAATTAATACCATTAAAAAGAGGAAATTATTTCTTGGATAAACTGACTACCATAATGATATGTTATTTCGTAGTACGTAGTGTACAAGTAGAATGCGAAACAAGCGAAGTAATTAAACTCCAAGGCTTGGAAGCGGGAACGGTTACTTATTCATACATTGCAGACACGGCTTGCTCGACACCTGGGAACATTGCTTTCATAATACTAATAGTCTGTTTACATTGTATCTCTTCTCATTGTTTTATATTACCTAATGATAAATCCGTTGTTCACTGCGTCACCTCACACCTCTCTTTTTATGTTATGAAGTAGCAAACGAGCATGCAGCCCAACTGATGGTAAGTGGCCACTGCCGCCGATGGACATCTGTAATCAACCCCAGATAAGATCACAGTCCTGTCTGAGGTAGGCCACAGATGCGTTGCTACCCCTGAGGACTAAGTTGGAACGTCTAGAATAAGTATTTCTCCCTCACCACACCTTTCAATCAGCAGTACTTAACACTGCTGTTATAAGGCAGATATACATAGGTGTAGCGGTGTTGCCGCCGGATTCGAACCACAATGGAGTTCTACCACCATCTATCATACAATGTGACTGCTGTTTATATTTTAATTGAAGTTAAACAACCGTGTCTACTCAATGGCAAGTGTTGATCCGTCCATGGAAATTTATAAAACACCCCAATATAAAATTGGAAGTACATGACTGATTAGTTGAGATAAGCCACCAATGCTTTGCTAAGTCTGTGGACTAAGAACGCCTATTGTTTCCTTAATATCTATACTATATTTAAACAAACTTAGCGATTTAACGTAATATTTGATGTCTGTACCTTCGCGGAGGAACACTATTCGATTTATAATCTATTCTAATCCCTTGGACTTTATCGGGTAAAAAAGTATATACCCATATAATTTTCTCAATATGCTCGAGAATTATAATATTCTGTTATCTCTCTACTTATTATGTGGAACGGGAGCAAGAGCGAGCCGAATTCCTATAAATAAATTAGGAGGGAAACGTAAAAGATACGTGAGTTCAATCCAAAAGCGACTTCGATGACCTTGTCAACAAAGAAATATCTTGTGGATTGTGTCTTCTGAATCTTGTTACCAGGAATTTTGATTTAGAGGGAATGTCCTGATGTTATGACAGTTGTTTAAAATGAGCTATTCTTACGAGCATGTAAACGGAATTACTACGTAAACAACACGACGTTTTAATATTATTTTACATTTTCAATATATAACATTTATACTGAGGTCCGATTAATAGTGGGATGGCTGGAATAATGTATGTCCTGAAACGTTAGCGAAACCTATTAACAGAGCAACCACTAACCTGTTTCTTCTCCCACCAACTTGTATTGAAATAACGTGATGAAGTATGCTGTACAAGTATGCTGCGCCATCTATAAGAGACACGACTAGCAGTGAAATATTAATTGCAGCCGAATTAATATCTTTGATAGATGCAATTTATATTGCACCCAAAGGAATGAGGAAAATTATCCGTATTCAAAATATTTGCTGTTTTTATTTTGTCGTCTAAATTCTTGGCGTAGAACCGGTTTCTGGCCTTGACATTTATTTCTAGCATAAATCATAATTAATTTTGATAAATACTAGCAAAATATTTTAATTTGTGTATAATAGTATAATAAACAAATGACGGCGTTGTTTGTTGATGACCCAAATATTGACCCATTTATGGAACGCTAACACGAATGGAAAATACAGATTTTCCTCGTGTATTCAGTTGTGCAAGACAATAAAATAATGTTTATACCTTATACATCGGCACTTGATACTATTACGCACAAGTATCCCAAAAATGGGTCATGGAATACATGGAGATCCTACAACTACTTAAATCGCGTTTAGGCCCACAATTAGGTCCTTGTCAAGGGCAATAGAATCATGTCAAAAAGGAACTAGGTAGTACATTCGATTTAGATACTTGTTACTTTGAACTTTTATTGCCTGTACAGAGAATACTTATACCTAGAATGGAAACATATACTAAAGGTAGTAGAAATGGTGTTTTTAAGGACCCGCCTTCCTTCTTTACTTTTTTATATGTAGCAAACGAACATGCAGTCCTCCTGATCGTAAGTGGCCACTGCCGCTCATGGACATCTGTAATCAAGCCCAGACAAGATCAAAGTCTACCTAAGGTTGATCACAGATGTGTTGCTGCCCATGAGGACTAAGTTGGAACGCCTCAGATAAGTATGTCTCCCTTCCAACACCTTTCAAAACAAAGTCAGCGCTTAACACTGTTGTTATACTTAAGGCAGAAATATGTGTGGCGGTGGTGCTGCCGGAGTCGAACCGCATAGAGTTCTACTACCTTAAAACTATTTGTATACCATTGTCAATTTTTACTTTTCTCTGCATTTAATTATTTCTATATCTATTTTAACATTTTTTTATTAATAACAGTGTTCAGCGCTGCTATGACTTTCTGATCTTCAATTTGTGGTAAGAGAATTGTATAGGATCAACTCGTATCTTACCACTACAAAACAAACATATTTTCGAAAAATGCATAGAATATCGTAGATTATTCTAGAATTGCCAGTCTGTTTAAAATTATGTATAGTCAACAGGTCACAATCCGCTCGACCTTCGAAGCAGTCAGGGTCTAGTTAGTTGAACGCAGCCCGAAAAGGAAGAATTACTTTTTGTTGAAGTCAATGGCCTAACTGGATCGGCATGTTTCCGATCACGGTTTTGCTAAGAAAACAGACTAAAATATTACTTTATTTACATTGGAATAGCATGAGCATTAAATTAACTTTCTACGAGCATGAAATAAAAGTTAGTGTCAGTGAGGTTAAAGTAATATGTTTAAACCTATAAAATTTCGTCTTCAATTTCATGTCAATGAAAATTTCTGAGTACATTTTTTAAGAGCATTACCATAACTTCGATAAAGGACTTGCAAGAACACACAGAAATCATTTAACGAAACAGGCAAACAGCGGCGTGTTTGTTTTTAAATTACAGAAAATCAAATAGTATCCCATAGCAGTGACAGCCTAATGGTTGAAACTTGGCCTCTCTATCGGGGGTCCGACGTTCAAAGCTCAGCAACGCACCTCTGAATTTTCGAAGTTATGTGCGTATTACAAATTAATTATCACTTGCTATAACGGTGAAAGAAAAACATCGTGAGGAAACCTGCTCATCTTTAAAAAACGTTGTCAAAGGTGTGTGAAGTCTACCAATTCGCACTTGGCCAGCGCGGTGGACAATGGCCTGAAAGCCCTCCCACTCAAAGGAGACCCATTCCCAGCAGTGGGACAATAATGGGTTGACGACAAATAGAGTATCTACTTTGGGCTTACAGGCTAAAATCAAATAGAGTTGTTATCTATTAGATTTGGTAAATTGATAAAATGCATCATCCATTATAGTTTCGCTAATGCGTAATGCTAACATTGACTTTGACGTATGACCATGTGACTTGACTTGCGTAGAACATGTACGTTTACTATTCATTTGAGTGCTTGCTTGAATTATTTTTGCAAACATGTTAAATTGAATAGCACATTTTATTTGTTTAGATTTCGGACCCACCTCCTAGAAGTGTTGATGTTTTTTATATATTAGATAGTTAGTAGTAGCAAGAGGGGATAAAGTCTGAATATTGTCAATGGATATCTGGACATAATTCCGAATAGAGGAAGGTCCTAATATTATTTGATATCGATACAGTTGACGGATCGTCAACGGTATGACTTAGCAGAGCGGTGGCATCTTCAGCTGACCCAAAAAGCTAAGGGTTTGATTCCTGTCCAAGCAGACTACATGGCTAATTATAAGTACATGGCAAATTATTAGTACATGGCTAATTATTCAAAGTTTAAATGTATTATTTCCTCTTTGTAGCTAAAAACCTGGGTGGCAGGGCGATCACTTTCCGCACCGACACGAAGAAGGTTCCGGGTTCGATCCCCGGCCAGACAGATACCTAATTGATAAATTTAGATTTCTGTCCCGGGTGTGAGTGTATTCGTCTTTGTGTGCGTCAACGCACCCACACACGCAACCCACGATGTAGGAAAATCTTCCAGTGTGGGGCTATAAGAGTCGAAAGCATTCTTGTTAAAAAAACATGCCTGTCCCTGTTCCTACAAACTACAAATGTACAAGCTTTTTAAAAAAGTAGTTATAATTCAGCACAGCTACGTGGTAATATAGCACATATCGGCAGCTATGACGCAGAAATAGTTAAAATTGAAATATGTGCAGGTGAAAGTTCGTGCATTTGTTATTCATGCCTTCTAGACAATGGCAAATTAACGATAATATGAATCAACAAAAATCCCTCACCGTATCACTTTTCGTCCTCTGACGTTTAACTTTAGTATTTTTATGTACATAATGATCAATTTGCAATTCAATCGATTAAATTATACCGCATTTTTATGGAAAAGAATGCGGATAATTCAACCATTACGAGATTAGGTAATCGAGCATTTCCACGTGAGCGCTCAATAGTCTTGTCCACTCAACTGATACTAAGTCACGTTTAGATGATGATAACTTATCGAAAATTCCTTTTTGTTAGGTGTTTTATCAGGAATATATTTTAAAATGGATAAAAAATTACATGCAATATTAAACATCATTTGTTTTTGCTTGCAATTATTCGTTGATTTTGCACCTTTCGTTGATTTTTGTAGCAGACGCATTCAGTCAATCTGATGGTAAGTAATCAATGCTGCCATGAAATTTCACATACTTAGACCAAAGCCAGTGATATAATGGTGAATCTTTGTTTTAAACCGGCAACAAATTTCATAAGTTTAATAAGTTAAATGTGTTGCTACCCCTGATGATTTTATTGTAAGTCTAAAATCATAGATTTTATTAGATTAGTCTAAAATCATAGATTTTATTGAAATTCCTCATGAATGTGAAACCTACCTTACAACGAATTTTAAAAAATAAAAGCAAAATTTGTAGTGTGTATGAGAAATTCCAAAAGAAGAGAATTTCGTGAGTATCTTTACGAAATCATGAAATTGTATGAATGTATGGATGATGTGCATAGTTTATTTAATAAAAATGAGCTGATCCCCTGCAATCAATAACATTCACACCTACGATAACACGATAAGTCCACTTCAACGGGGCTCATCAGATATACGAGTATCGTTGTCCTTATCTCACCCTAATGGACGGAAGGAGATAAAACACTAGGCTCGAGTGGTAGGCGGCCAGATAAGATTTACGTGCGATGCGTTAAGCTTGACTGACATAATGATTAAGATGAACAGATAGTATCTGATACTGCAAGGAAGAAGGTAATTTGAGAAAACTAAAGCCTTCAGTTTTTTACATAAACTCTACCTTCAAAATTAACTTTTATTTTAATTACATAAATTAACTTTCAATTTAAATTATAAAAGGTATACGGAACTTGTCACTTTTCACAAGTTTGGGAATCATACCCTGGCGACTAGACCATACTCTACCACACTACTCAACAAAGTGGATTTCTCGTCAAAAGGATAACGCAGGAAAAATAATTTATACGAGTAAGGAGTCACTTATGAATTGATTAAAACTATTGGTAAGTTAAATTTAGGTGGTCCGAAGTAGAAGCGATCTTATTAATATTACTAGAAAAATAAGCACGTCTGTTTATGTATGAAACATTATTAACGAGCTACGCCCTTTCAAATTGGATCTATCAAATAACAACAGCTTACAAATTAATGATGATTGATACGGTTGATGAATAAATTAATTAACTATATTTATTGATTATTTCGAACATAATTCGGTAATATTTTAATTAATCAATAAAACATTTGCAGATATAATATATACGATCATTATCTTATCAAGGAACATAAAATGATATTTATACATATTGTAAAAGTAGCTATGAATATTCAAAATAGATGTTTCAATTAGAAAAAACGCGATAAATGTTTTAATAATTGAAGGTCAGGTATTGATCAAGTCTTTAAATTTACATACCAATAGAAATATATGCTAAATGTACTAATTACAAATACCATTGGGATTCTTCATCTTATTATGACAAATGTATGAAGCCTACTGTGAAACTAGAAATATTTTTATTTACTTGTGAAGAAGATACATGTAATCACGAATTAATAACGTGATGAAGTTGATAATCTATGTGATAATGACATGAGGAAGAACTTATCTATGGAATTATTTTAATACTTTTATCAAAGGCAATCAGTACAAGTAAATACGTCGCAATTTGAAAATCATCTATAGAAATTTGTGGTCTGGGTAATAAATCTTTCTGTACTCATAGACCCACGCTGGAATTTCTAATCTAAACTAGAAATATAAACACATGTACACCATTTAAGTAAAGGTAAGCTTTTCTGGTCGCGGCTGCAGAATATTTATTGCATAGCTCACTGGTTAGAAACTCTACTTCTTACTCAGAGGGAACAAGGTCGAAACCCAGCTACATAACAGATTTTCCAAAAATGTTTAGGGTTTAGAAATTAATTATCATTGCTATACCCAATAAGTTAATAAACCTAACTATAGGATCAAAAATAGTAGCTAGTTGGAATGTCAGCGATTAAAAAGAAAACGCCCTGTTTTAAATATTAGATATACTTATAAGTATTTTTCTCAATCTAACACTAGGTATAGTTTATTGGTAATTTTCAAAGAAATAAATAACAAAGACAACGCGGAAGCATTAACACCAGTTTAGTATACTTAGAATAAAATATACTTCAATACAAAAGATATCTTATCTGTCTGTGGTCGCAGAAGACCGCTAAATATTATATAATGTAAAGGTTACTGATAATACGTCAGTCACCGCAGTTTCTCGGTAATTCCTATCGTACGCAGGATGTTACGTTCTTCAGGTCTCGTTACAAGATAGTATTATGTGTCAGATAAATTGCAGTATAAACTTTGTGTTTGTCATAAATGCATAGTATGTACGTATGTCGATGTTTCTAATTATAAAAAGCTTCCCCTTCCGTATTTTAGACCATACCCTAGAACAATCCTCGTGATTCTATTTCGCCATCACAGCGACATCGCCTTCCCTAGTTTCTACTTTTTAAGTGCAAGAATTTCCGTACGTGCGAAACATACATAGAAACGTTCCGCCTGCTTTTGTCCAAATCTAAACAAATGTATGTACATCATTTAGGTAAAGATAAGTTTTTGTGAGCATGGTGAACACCTAACAGTATTTCAATTCAGTTCCTAAAGAGCAACATGTCTATGGTCGATCTCGGGTAGAACTACAAATCTATTGAGTTGACAAAAGCACATTGCAGGCCGTGACAACTTACCATGAAAGGTTAGGTGCTCACATTATTTAATACTTTGACATTATTGAAAGTATTTCTTTTTTTTAGTATTATAGTAAAAGTCCCGCCAAATCGGTTCAGCCATTTCAAATTGTCTCTTTTACAAATATAATGTAATATATTTACCTATAGCCTAAATTAACTGTTATAACGAGGACGCTCATTAATTTGTTACATAAACATGTCTGTTGAAGCAAGCTGTTGTCTAAAGTTGCAACGAGTTGTTGTTGTTGTGTACAAACTTAGTGTTTAAAGTCAGGAACGAAGTCTTGATTGTGATTGCTTAATTTAATCGCTGATTAATAGTAACAGCGTAGATAATTCTGGTTGCTTATCGGTCAAGCTGGTTAACATAAAATGTATAATTACCTTACTCGTATAGGTCTGAATTATATATCAATCTATTTAGAATATTCCTATAACTAAGTGGATGACATATGAATGCATCAAACATGCAAACTACCTGATGGTAAGTCTTTTTTTACTATGATGAAGTAGTTAATAAGCGTGCAGCCCATTTGATGGTAAGTGGCCATTGCCACCCATGGACATCTGTGATCAAACCAAAAAAGATCAGTCTTACCTGAGGTTGGCTACAGATGCGTTGCAACCCCTGTAGACTAAATTGGAACACCTTAACACATCCTTCGTACCAGAACGCAGCAGTGTTAACACTGCTGTTAATAGCCTATAATACAGAGGCATGACGGTGGTGCCGCTAAAGTCCAACCGCAACCATTGTAAGGTCCATTTTAAGTCGAAGTTCATTAAAATTCGTACGTAAATCTTAAATTGCTCTTTCAAATTCAATCCTCATAATACTAACCGTAACATTTTTATTGCTTTCCGAAATGTACCAATTTACTCTGGAGTACAGAATATTCTCAGCACTTTCAAAGACATTTATGGCCATTTAATTTCTTAAGTGTACTTTCCGAACGAGAAATAAAAATGTCTACTTGTACCGTAATAAAATCTGTGTTTTATTCAATTGCTGAACTGAAGTAAATTAAATTTCAATTTTTATAATATCTCCGTGTAATTTGCTTTTTCAACGGATACCAAATTTTATTGATTTTAAATTTCGATTAGATTATGAAAACTATAGAAAATAATGAATTATGTTTGAAGATGTTATTCAGATTATTAGGGAATTATCTTAAAAAGAAAAAATCCCGACTGCTTAAAATGAAATGTTATGATAAAAATATTTTGAATTTTGCACGTTGCAGTTTGCAGGCGTTATATTTAAAAATTGTATAGCATACATATGTCACTATGACAGCTGAGACGATTCTAAGGACACTTCATCTGTTAAAACCCCTTAAGCCGTTAGGGCTGTGAGGTGTGCCAACGAAATGGACATACGCTTGAAAAACATTACCCTTCTTCTGACGTAGTCGGGTGATAAAGAGAGGGTGCAACTGCGCACAATTCGGTTATTAATATTGATAAATCATAGAGCTGACACATAAGTCAGCGTTTCGTGGCCTTGTATAATTATAAAGTAAACCATCTAAAATATCCTTGTGAAGCATGGTTACCTTGCTATGGTACCTTGCTATGGTACCTTGCTGCACAGCTAGTTTTAATTTCTGTGCAAAGAAGCCGCATACTTTTGGGTTGGTCGCCAGAAGCATTCGTCATACGTTCATTCGATTAACTTATACCTACCGCCTATATTTACTTATTGTGTTTGATGTTAAATGTAACACAACGACATACATTGTTTTATTGCCTACATTGAATTTCCTTTTCACGTGCTATTGATACCGTAATTGTCACCTGGAATTCATCAAGAACAATATCAGGGACATTGACAAACAAGCCGAAGCAACTCTAAATATTTATAAGCGACCGTTTTCAAATGGTACAAAAGTAGCGGAAAGAATCGTGTATTGAATATAAATGAGCTCTGAATGTACTGGAACAGCCCTATGGATTGAATAAAAATTCGATGCAGCCAACACTCGGTGCGACTTCCTTCTAAGTTTCCGATATGAAAATCGTAGCGGAAAACTTCCTCGAGGGACTGTACAGGTAAAATAAATGATCGAGCGTTAAACTAATGGAAAACTTTTTTGACATGAATTGAATAAAATATGCAGCGCAGCCGTACATTCCTTATAAATTTTATATACAAAAAAGGTCAAAAGATATAATTAAAATGAGATAAAAAAAGATAAAAGTATCCTTAATATTATACCAGAAGATAATCTACATACATATGTCTGTGCCAAATTACATCCAGAT
>DWNY01000922.1:0-14064 GCA_018250635.1 Telegonus apastus | reverse complement strand
ATATACTCGAAAAATATTACTCTTTCTGACGCAGCAGGTAAAAAGGCAGTGAATCTTCTTCTATATATTAATACGGAGGAGTGTGAGATTAGACATACGTGAAAGTTCATGAAGGGAAGGGGCGAGAAGAGACAATATCAATGTATAATAACTATTAGAAATATATTAAATTAAACAGAATAAATCATGCATTGCTTATTTACTGATAAGAATATTTACAATGCTAAACAATACCGTCAACAATGTCAAATGTCTATGTCAAAAAATGCCTTATTTCATTTAAATGCAGGTTATTCAATTAAACCTCATTTTCGCTCTAATGGGAGTTTTTCAAATACATATAAAAGTTTTTTATTGGATGTATTATTTTAGGTTTAATTTTATGAATTATGGTCAAATTTCGACAATTGTGACGGGTCTACTAGTACATATAGATATGTAGACAATCAGTGAGCTAAGTTGCTGTATAAATAGCGAAATAATTTTAGGAGTCCGTCACTTGTCACGTTGCCGTCACGCGATGTGGGTCAAGCGCTCGTTTCGCAAGAATGTTTATTTTCGACAACAATGACAAATGGATCATTCAGGTTCTTAGTACAGACGACAATAGGCGAGTGTGTTGTGGTTTGTCCATCAAAGCTGGATGTCTGGGGCGTCGGTGTCGCGTTTCGTTTTGGGTGGAAGAACATGACGCAGCATCTTTGTCTTGAAGAGCAAATGTACAGTTAAATCAGTTTGGAGTCGTACTTGCATTTGTAGTAGTGTACCGTCAGTAGAAAAATAATCAAATAATATTTCTATTTTTTTTTCAAAAGGTATGTAATATTACACAAACGTAATTTAATCGTGAATTTCTCCAACATTTCGTAGTCATCGACGTTCTCGCTAACATCCAATAAACCAATTACCAACAAATAAAAAAAATTAGGAAGAAAAGCGTAACAAAAAATGGCATGACAAGATACTTCTGACGTTATTTTTATGTAATTGACACGAGACAACGTGGCACGTGGCTACTAGCGCAAAGTGAATTATTTCACTATCATTCACTGAATTTATTAAACTAATACAAGCTCAAAAACATCCCCAAGCAGATTTGGCTATACACATGAGAACTTGCAAGTGGCTTCTCTATAGGCGTAAAGGTGGTAGAACCCTTTGTGGTTAGACTCCGGCGGCACCACCGCTGGCGCCACATCTATTTCTGCCTTATAACAGCAGTGTTAAGCGCTGCTGTGTTCTTTTTTGGAGGGTGTGGTAAAGGAAACATACTGATTCGAGGCGTTCCAACTTAGTCCTCAGGAGTCGCACCTCATCTGTGGCCGACATCGGGTAGAATTGTGATTTTTTGAGCGGTTGATTACAGATGTCCATGGGCGGAAGTGGCTACTTACCATCAGGAGGGCTGCATTCTCGTTTGCTACTTCCATAACATTACAGAGGCCTATGTAATGTACTTCAGATAGGATCGAAATCTTTTCTAAACTCGACCACGGATGCATTATAATCTTAACGTGGATTACAATCACTTCTGTAGGTCTACCCCAGCAAACCAGAGCTTAGCAGCTATGTACTGTTGTACTACAGAAGTAGCTGTAGTGGTTGTCGTCGGAGTCGAATAGCGAAATTATATTCTTGAACAGTATTTGAAAAGTAAATTGTAGATTAAGATATACCGTGCAAGTGTTATCTTTTCATCAGTCAATCAGTGTGGTCAAAATTTTCTGTCGTTACAAATTCACTTATACTTCCGTATTATATGGTATATACGATGTACTTAATTCGATTATTATCAATAGCCAAGATTTGTTTTTGAACAGTAAACTTATCTTCTACACAATTCAGGGTTGGTGAAGTTAGCATTGCATCATAACGTAACGATACCGCGCGTAGCTGAGTGGCGTCCGGGGGTTGCGTAACTGTCGCAATGTGGTTCAATTTTTAGCCAACTAGCATGTTTTAGTTTGTGTGCTTTACTACTATTATATATTATGTTCCATAACTATTGCTAACCTTGATTTTACGACACGTGTTAAAAATGCGTAAACTATTGCTTATAAGGCGTCTATTCATGGACGGCTGTATATTAACAGTAACTTGTACCAAAATGTAACGTACTGTATATTTTTTAAATAATTTGGAAGTAGCAAATGAGCGTCGAGTCCACCTGATAGTAAGTGGCCACTGCTGCCAATTGACATCTGTAATCAACCCCAGATAATATCAGAGTCCCAACTAAGGTTGACCACAGGTGCGTTGTTACACCTAAGTACTAAGTTGGAACGCTAAGTATAAGTATGTCTCCCTTACCACACCCTTCAATCAGAGCTATTATTATAAGCAGAAATAGGTGTGGCGGTGGTGTCTCCGACGTCGAACCACTAAGGGTTTTACCAACTTTAAACTATATTTCCTGTTACGAATATTCCTATAGCTACTATAAACGGCATTGGATTCATTGCATTTATTCACTTTAATAATAACATATGTGTAAAATAAAATAAGTAAAGGCGTCTATATCCCGGGTCTGGTGTCGATACACGTGTTACGTCGTGTACGTGACGACGCAGATCGATGTCAGCCCTGAACTTCAGCTCATTAACATTGTATCGACGGCATCGGACATTTATCTTCGGAAACCTTTAAATAGGATTCCAAAATTATCATGTTACGTTGTGTATATGTACAATCGTGTCGTCAGTATGTCTTTTATATATATGTATGGTTGTCGACGGTTTATGGTTATGCTTGGATAGTTCGTCAATCCTGCCATAGTCCAGGCCATAGTCAACCATGTTGGCTACCTGAATTTTCTTAAAGAAATCTCAGCGTGTAGGTTTCCTCGTGATGTTTTACTTCAACTTTGAAGGAAGTGATGATTTAATTCCAATAGTCACATAACTTTATTCTAATCTTCGTCTAAAATCAACAGAGGTGTGTGCTTGGGTTCGAACCCCGGATCCACGGATTGAGAGGCTGCGGCGGGTTTCAAGCACTAGGCTGTCACTTGCAAGTATACAGATGTATATTGAGACCTTACTCCTGTTTACATCTCGAACACGGCTGACATATGGCAGATACTGTGCCTGACTACAGTATTTTGCAAATACCTTCTGCTGAAGTGAACTACATACATATATGTATATATGTATTGATATATTCATAGTAAAGTTAAGTAAAGTAAGTTATGAAGGACCTGATGGGACTTTGTCACGTGATATCACTGACACCTTACACGGGGTTTCCGAGCTGAATCTAATATTGGGGATCATCTTCTACATAATGTTAATTACAAGTTCAAGGCCGGCGGCGTTTACCAATTGGCTGCATGCTTGTTTGCTACATTAATTAAAAATATTTTTCCTCACCATCTCATGAGCACTTATCCTCAATTCGGGCGGATCCATTTCATCGCTCATGTGAGCGGAGTACGTGGCTCTCGGTTCAAGTGCAAGGTCGATCGCGATCAATGAATGTCAGGGTCGTGGCGGTGGTGCATGTTGGCAGCGGCCGCGAGGCTGCTAGTCGAAGATTATGACAGAGACTAGATTAGATATGCCATGTGTGTAATAGCGAAGTGGGGTCCGGAGTATTGGATTTTTTGACTTATAATTTGGCTGTGATCTTACTGTACAATTTTTCTTCTGAAGTTTATGAAGTAGAAACATGGAAGCGAGTATTTTTTTAATGGCCATACACATATTTGCCGTGAACTAACTGATAAATTAACAATGATTCAGTCCTGGTGGCAAATTGTAAGTGCACTTTATAATGAGCCCGAGTGATTGATTGAACAATTTTTTTTGAAGGGAGATACGTAACAATTTTGTCTCATTTGGTGCAGTTATCGGTGTCCTTAGATAATGGTAGAAAAGTGCATGTATATATACCTACAGGTGAAAAAAGCGAAACTATTACAAAACAATAACATATTGCACAATGATTGTTACATGTCGTATCGTTTCATTGATAATATCTATAAAACGATAATAATTAATCATTTTAAATCGATAATTGCAACGTGACGTTCCTGTTTAACCGTTTTTATCACACAAATAGTTTATTTTCTCTCCTAAGCGCCTAAAAAAATTACTACGCTTTAGTAAAACTGTAGCAATTGGAAATATATTTTTTATATCATAACATATTTCAAACATTCATTTCAATATGTTACCGATTTTTCTATCTTCCTCATACCACAGTGATTTGTTTTTCGATTTCAATAATATTTTAATAATCGTTACACGTGAAATTTATTTGTTGGTCTGATTTCGTTAAAGGTAAATCCGGGTAACCGCTGATGGATAGCGAGTTCGCTGCCAAGTTGTTTGTCAATTTACCGATGAGTTTTCGCGTTATTGGGGCTATTAAAGCTGTTTGTCACGTGCTGCAGTTAACCTACTTGGCTGAGGTTCCGTTAAAATTATTACCAGTTAAAATATTTTGATGGAAATATTTTTCAAATATGTAACGAGTATTATTTAAGACTTAATTTGTGTGACGTGGTTAATGATTTTGTGAAGTGGTTCCGATGGTTCGATAATGAAGTATATTGTATGTATTAAGTAAGAAACTATAGAGGTGTATACATACTATAAGGATGATAGTTATGTATTCATTTGGTTATGTTACAGTTTTTTAATACAATCCATTGCGTAAAATATTTTTTTAAATATGGAAGTAGCAAATGAGCTTGTATACACCTGATGGTAAGTGGCCACTGCCACTCATGGACACCGGTGATCAATCCCAGATAAGTTTAGGAGGCCCTACCTCTGAGTTGCTACCCCTAAGGACTATGAACGCCACGGATATGTACTTATGTCTTCATTACCACACGATTAATGTACCAACATTAATAAGACGTCTATAATTTTCAAATATAAATTTATTTATGAATATACAAGTAGGAAATAATTATTCGCTGCCGCTTTATATTTATCCCCGACTTTTCATACATAATGTAATTCTCGCAACCTAGTTTTGAAAAGCATTCGCCTTTGAAATCTGTACTTTGCACGTTGATCTAAAAATCTTATGAACGTAAATGTATGTTTTAATGCTCATAATAAAATGTGTACATACAACAAACGTATAATATATAAAATCTGAAATATTAAAGCTTATTTTAATTTAAGGCGTAGTAAACGATATGATCATTTACTTATTTCATTGTTATCATTTGATTACATTCGAAGCCAGTATGAAATAATCAAGGTATTATTATAGGCGTAATCATATTATTGTATTCTGTCTAACAGTATACTTTGTTGTCTTAGGGTATTGCGTTTCAATAGAAACCCTATGGAGATATGGACAATCCAACACAATAATATACGGTTGTAATTCACAGGTTATTGATCATTTACGTCAGCTATTAAATACTTCTTCTATTATTACTTTTTGGAATAGAGACTATTGCTTTGAATTGTGGATTGTCGTCAGATAGATCATTGAAAAGTCATGGTAATGGAAGCATGTAAATTAAGTGTTCCAATAAAAGTTCCATATAATGAATACATATATGTGTGAGTGTAGTTATAAGTATGTACACAATATTAGTTACATCAGCGTCGAGCGTGTTTTTCTAGGCCTGTCCATCGGTGGCCGCGGCAGATGTCACGCCCGCACGTCGGCCGCTATAATGGGGCAATTTCCTTCAATTGTTAGCTACTTGGATTTGATCACCTGCCAATCTTAATATTTCACTTGTTTATTATTGAAATATACCTGCTTTTGTGGGCTCCTTGTAGAAACTGTCGTCCACACGCTTATCCTATCTTCAAAGGCCTTTATGTTTTAAATCGATTCACCCCGACTGAAATTCTATTAAACTTAGAAATAAACAAAAAATATTATTTTAAAAACTACATTACTTGAACTTTAAAAAAACTATCAGTGAAAATGGACTTACATTAAATACACCTACCTACAAACATAATGCAAACAATTACCTATATATTACGAGTACAATAAATATTTATAGTGGTAATACTGCCATTATAGGAGTTCGACTCGACTTGCCGGTTTTAGAAATATTCGCACTGGCGCGAAAACCTGCAGTTTTGTTGCCGTGTTTGTTTTGACGCCAGCTATCATTAAGTATTTATGATTCATGTAGTGTGTAAACTTTTAATAGGTGCAGTGACGGCGCCTCTACCAGACCTATTTTTGCCTTAATAGTGACGTTAAACTTTTAATCTTGTGTGTGGTAAGGGAGACATACTTATCCGAGGCGTTTCAACTTAGTCCTCAGGGGTAGCAACGCACCTGTGCCTGAACTCAGGTAAGACTGATCTTATCTGGGGTTGGTCACTTACCATTAGATGGGCTGCATGCTCGTTTGCTACTTCCATAACATTAAAAAAACCAATTGGGAGATAAATATACTAGTAGTTATACCTGATGGACGTCTTCTGTGATCCATCATAGAAAGGACACCTGTGACTTGATAACATTGTTGTAGTTCTATATAGCTCCTCAAATCGCAAAGGTGCCGGAGTTCTTTACCTGCAGAGTACAGACTAACCTTGCCATCCTCAGAAAACTAGATGATGAATTGCATAATTGTCCAAGTGTGAAACTAGCTCGCACACGGACGGTTCCGTATCACCAATTGTATGGACACCCTCTCTAGTTTTTTTTAAATGTTAGTATTTTTATGTTAAATCGGTCATTATAATACTCTTTAAAGATGTCAAGCATCTATGTATTACTGTTATAAAATATAGGCCTATTTACAAACAGACTCAGATGAGTTTTAGCAATAGGGTTCGGGGGTAATTAAAAAACTTAACCTTAAAAACGATCTACAAATTATTTAATTATAATCAGTGTATAAATTAGCACCGTCGACAGGAGATTTTCAGATGCTATCGGTTTTCCCTCAAAATACACTCGTGGCCTTGTCGGAATGGGGCTATCGCTATTTTTGATGCATGCACATTGTTCGCCCATTTCGCCCCAACTGCACAAGCGTGCTCCATTTTACGATAAGTGGAGCGAATCACTAATTTTATTACCCTGATATTGTGTTGCTCCAGAATTTTGTACGCTTCATGGACCAATTAAATTTAATCCTGATCGTTATATTATAAATACGATGCCAATGTGAAATATACAATTGACATAATATTTTGTGATATATTGGAGGAACCAAAATATGTAAAAAATTGTAGACATGATAAAATCAAGTCCAATGTCCATGTCAAGCTCAAATTAATGTTAATGATACAGTACTCCTCTTGTCAAAAATATTTGGGCTTTGTTAGCCTACAGTAGCGAACAGTCAGAAGAGAGAAAATTCATTTATATGCCTAATATATGGCAGGAAGGCATTATCACCTCTTGTTAAATGGCCATTGCCGCCATTGATTGCTGTGACCACAGCAACAGTTGATGCTATACAGGAAGCCACTGCTGCCCATGTTGTCCCTAAATCGCCTCCTCCAACATCCACGGGAAGTAGAACAGTGGTGCTATTGAAGACCGACACCACCCAGCACTACTGCAGTATACCAACACCAATAATAACAAAACACCTTCTTAATGTTGAGCATAGGTGGTTTTCTTAAACAGTAGTTTTAGCTGGTCTGACATAACTTATCTCCCGGAATCGACATAAATCGGGAATAGCCGGCTGAAATTGATCACTTCATGTAATTTTAAACTTAATTTTTATCAAAAATTCTCTCCAGATAATAATGGAAATGAGCCTCGTTTTCATAACTTTGAACCGTTTGTAAGCGCCGTGCAATAAAGCTCTCTTTATGAAAGCTTCGAGCTTTTGTGTGAATTTCATATTTTGTTCGTAGTTGGTACGAAAATTGTTGAGTATTCATTTTACGATAGCTTCGCGCAGGTGATTGTGTGATGTACGTATGAATTGTGTATCGGATAATTGCAGGTGATTTACGCAACTTATTTTTCCATCCCTTTTTTGTCATAGTTATTAAGTATAAATTTATTGATTTCCTGCCAAAGTTAGTTTTATTGAAAAGTAACGAATAAATTAAAGCTTGACTTCTCGCTGACATGACACCAGCTAGTCATAAATAACTTTCTTGATCTTGAACTTATTTCTGTTTCAAGATTAATGTGCTCAGCGATGGCAGCCATTATAGCGAGGCGAGAAGTGATCGTATGACGCTCGTCCGGTAAACGTCCAAATAAATAAAAAAATATCCAAGTGTGAGTCAAACTCTCCCATAAAATGTGCCGCACAAGCAAATTTTAAACATATTTTTTAGTTTTTTTTTAAATATCTGTTATTATAGCAGCTATAAAAGTATGTACATGCATTTTGAAAATGTGAAATGCCTACTTAATATATGTAGTTTAAAAGACAAACCTTAAGTTGCTAAATATACCGGTTTTTTTATTTTTAACTTTTATATCGTTCATAGCAATACAAACTTTGTTAAAAATTCGAGTTTCTATGTATTATGGCTCTAAGTTACATACCCTGTGACAGAAGGACAGACAGCGAAGGCTTAGTAATAGAGTTCCGGCTTTACGCTTAATTTACGGAATCTTAAAAATTTCTACAGATCCTAGAAGAAAAATTATTGAATTGTACATAGTTGCTTGGTTGTACACATAAGTACATATGTATTGATCGGTAAAGACAAAAATAAATTAATATGATGTAACTTGCAAGGAATTGTTTAATATTATATTTTGTAATAATTTTAGGCGTCATTCTGAATTTTATTTTAAAATCTATAAATAGAAACCGTTTTTTACTTATTAAACTTCTTAATAGATAGGAATAGTTAAATAATCAAAAGTAAAAAAAAATATTACTTTATGCATGATACCTTACTAGGCATGTATTATCATGTATGTAAATTTAGAACATAATTTAATAACGACTGCAATAAAAAAGTAAGTAACGCAAAAATCTCTTGTTTGGGAAATCTTAAAATAACGTGTTCCTGTTTTCATATTTTACCCAATCAAATAAAACTGTCGCCATGATTGGCACGTCGCTCGTAAACACGATGCCGATATCAAATTGGATATTTCCTGTCGCGGAAGTTTGCAGCGGGTCCGATCCGCGAGCGATGCTTTCACGGCTTTTGTTGCGAAGTGTTCACTCGTTTCTTTTGAGGATTTGTTGGGCTTAGTCTTAGTCGTTTGAATTTGCTGATTAAGGCGTTCGATGTTATGATACTGGAGCTAGAGTTGGGTAAATATTTGATTTGATCATGATATAAAAAAAAAGATAAAAAATTAAAGCTTGGAGGTAACAAAAGAGCATGCACTCCGCCTAGTGGTAAGTGGCTACGAAGTCCATGGATATCTTTCATCAAGCCAAAATAAGTTAAGAATCCTACTTGAGGCCGATAACAGATGCGTTGCTACACCTGAGGACAAAGTTGGGATGCCTCGGATAAGTTTGCCTCCCTTTAAAACACTGCTGTTATAAGACAGAATAAGCTGTATTTAAAGGATCTACCTTTAAAAGTTTATGTTCTGAAAATTTATTAGTACTAAAAGCATGATAGAATTAAACAACAGTATAAGATATGATATTATTAACAGCGTTCCAAGGTTTTGTCTGAGAGAAGTTTCAAGGCCAGGATGCGACAGAATTAAACCTAAAGATCTGTGTTAATGGCACATATTTGGGCCGTTGACCTAAACGAATTAGGAAAATCATATAGGTTACACTGAAAAAGAGCTCTTTATTTTCTGTAACCCAATATCATTTACATTCTTGATAGAACTCACATATTAAAGCGACACACTTATTGGTACATGTTGCCTAAACGTGTTCTAAAACGTTTTTAAATGGGTGAAGTTCTCAAAATTTACTTGCATTATGGATTGTAGCCTAGAGGAGCCTAGACCACTCTGGGAGGAGACTGGAAGGTACTCAGTGGGGTATTAAAAGTTTGACAATTAGATATGCACATCTTGTTTCTGTTTGAAAGGTGGTAAAACCCTGTGTGGTTCGACTCCGGCGGCACTACCGCCACACCTGTTTCTGCCTTATAACAGCAGTGTTAAGCGCTGCTGTGTTCTGGTTTGAAGGGTGTGGAAAGGGGGTCATACTTATTTGTGGCGTTCCAACTTAGTCCTGAGGGGTTGCAACGCATCCGTGGCCGACCTCGGGTAGGACTGTGATAAGTGTGTGTTACTGTGAAAAGAGGGAAAATGAGAGACCTATACCTATCTTTCTCTAATCTATATATTAATACTGCGATTATTAATGCGAACACTTGCGGTACCATTTTTCGAATATTCCGGGTACAGAGGAGTATGAGAGTAGGCATACGGGAAAGATCACGCGAAGAAGCTTTTTAATAGATATTATTTATGTACAATTGTGTTATTAAATATATATTAAATTTAAGAAAATAAAACAATATATTGACAATGTTAAAGAATATCGTCAACTATGTCAGATATGTCAAAAATGCGTTATTTTTTTAAATCAGCTTAACAAGTTTAACATATTTTTCCCTTTTAACGAATTATTTTTTTATGCACAGATTAAAAATACATATACAATTTTATGTTTATATGGATGTATAGGTTTAGTTTTTGTATGGATTTAATTATGGTCGAAATTCGACCATTGCGACTGGTCTACAAGTATAGATAAATAAGTAACCTAATTTGTTTTCTCTTTTGTTTCGATGGACACGTTTAGGCCGTCTCCCCTACTCTATGTATAATAACCCTATGACATGTACACATGCAACATAGTGTTTGGGTACACACAGACCTCGCATGCAAATCTCTAAACGAGTGTCGTGTGTTTATTTTGGGAGGGCTCGTCTTTGTTCGAGCTCTGCGCTTGTTTGCAACGGACGTTTCTGCAGATTGGATATCAGTTCATTGAACCGTGAAAACCATATTGGATTCGTAATGTAATGGGATTAGATGTTTGAATGGGGTTGGATTAGGATAGGATTGGATTGATTGAGTTTTAAAGTATAAGTAAGTAGTGTTGTTCATGTTATGAAGTTTATTTAATAAAGGAATTTGAATGTCTACGTTTCATGTACCTATGCACGTTTAATTATAAAGATATTTTTCAGCAGATTGTAATAATTTTATTACCCTTTACATACGTCATTTACGAGTAGGTATGTACACCATGAGAACAATAAGAGTGACAATACTCTCATTAAATGTATTATAATTATTATCCTAAAGGCAAACACTGATTATTTAAGTGTAGAATTTAGATAATCTTTAACAAGATTTAATCTTGTGTTCCTTGTGGCGCCATCTCTGTAATTTTTCGTGCAACTGAGTTCTATTTAACGACACACATTAAACCTTTGAAAAATGTTTTAAACAAACAAAAAATCTTTGGATTATAATTCATACAAACTCCAACCAGACAAAACTAATTTATAGTAGTATAAAAGTTGTTAGAAGTTTCTTTACTGAAATTTATTTTATTGTTGAGAATAAAACTGTGAGTTGGCTAGCTGTTTTTATCCATTTTTATTATATTTATAATAGGTACCGCTTTTCCTTTTTCAGCACTTGCTTCATGCGAGAGTAATTTATTAGCGTTTGCACTCTACTCTGTGAACTACTCCCGTTGTAGGTAGTTCCTTTGCTTATCTTCATCCAGGCATGCTGCTGGGGTAAAACAAATTATATATAGTTGTAAACACGGTTTTAAAAGGGACACATTGTTTTGAGTAAAATGCTTTTTTAAACCACTTCGAAAAGTTGAAGGTTCTATGTTCGGCTGTTTTTATTTTTTTTTACTCACCGATTATTTATATATATAGTTCACGGATTATATGATTAAAGACTTCTCTTTACACCCGTACAGCATTATGTCACATAGCCACAGGTCATTTTTCATAAGTGAAAGAGGACATTTCACCATGCTATTCCAATGCAGCTTGTTAGACTGTGCTCAATATTTTTAGACAAATTCAGATATATAATGTTTGTAAGATATTATATATTTATTATATTTTCCTGTCTAATTTCAGTTTACGCAAGAACTGATATTTTTAAATGTGCGGACGTTTTTGCGTGCTTCTCACTCTATCCATGTAATTGAAATACATATGTACATTTACAACCTGTTTTTACAGCGTTTGCCCTCCGCCTCAAAGACCCACCCCTTAGAGTGAAGCCCTCGTGTTCTCAGTAATACGTTTATATTTGAAAGGGTGCTATGAAAATGTTCGTCTGAGTCGCTGCGTGATTTTTGTTTATATTTGAAAGCCGTTAAAGTGAGGACTAAATGAGCGATTTAAAATATGTTTTCTACGTTTAGTAAGTACGCAAAGTTGTGTTGAAATCGAAGTAAACAATATTAATAAATTATACTGATACACGTTCAAACATAATTTTGTTCAACATTGTTAAACGTCGCGTCACATTAATTACTCATAATTGTAAGTTTATCTGAATAATTATGCATGAATAAGAAAAAAAACAGACATATGAAAGTAACTTCAAATGCTTTTGTAGGCTTTGAAGTCATTTGTTTTTCATATATCAGTCACGCATCAGCACACTCTACCCCGAGCCATCCCGCCTCCCCCACAGTCATCCGACTGTACATCAAGTGTTCTATAAACATGGCTATGTATATTTATAAAACACTAGATTTGTTAGAGCTGTGATGGCCTAGGCCATGTTTTGAATCCCAGGTAACAAAGATTTAAAATTCTTGCTTTAACAAAGAAATGTACTATCATAAGGTAAGTTAGACGCCTGGACAATTCCTCATGAAAAATGTACCTATTTGAAATATAACATTTGGCCAGTTTGGTACACTAAGGCCGAAATCCTTCTCATTCTGAGATCAGATGCAGTGTAAAATACAAGGGAATGATAATTTTAATGTTTTACTGGTGATACTCCATGCTTCGACCCCGGAAGTACTATCATTACACCTATTTCTGATTGATAACAACAGTGTTAAGAAGTTAAATGAATAAGGTATATCAGGATTCATAATAATAATCGCCTAATCGCTAATCGCCTAAATGACTACTCCTATAATGTCGAAGGATTCTTTAAAACTTACTTAATTAAACTTTTACGCCGACAGATTGAAGCTTGTGTTTAAATAGCTAAATATCCAGATATACGATTTTTTGTGTAAGAATATTATGTTAGTTCATACGCCTGTACTAATATATTAGCAAACATTTACTCGGAGAACACTAATGTGATTGGTAGGCGCTTTCATTCATTGTACATAATATTTTAAAAATATCAGATTGCATCGCTCTTTTGAAATTTAACTGTCATTATTTATTGATGTATTTATCACTTTATTTATATTAGACAGATATTGGTGTAGAAGTGATTTCCATATATTTTCGCTTATGTTCAAAAAACCGCGCTTGTCAAAACTGGTAAACATTTGTTGTGAATTTATATAGTGTTTAGTGGTCTTGAGACAACGAAGCTTTATTTTATACATTTTAATTTAAAAAAAATCTGTATTAATTGTTCTGTCTTCGTATCCGTTATCCGTATTAATTACTACGACGACTTAAAAATATGAAAAGTTTATTAAAAAAAAAAATGCGTTTTACATAACAAACATGGAATATTTTGTAATGATTCAGCTATCAAAGTGACACAGCCACTTGTTGACAAAGTATCTTTACATGAAGTACACTTAACACATTCACGTGTGGGATATCACCGCGTGCTACCGTTAGTTCTTAGAACAATATGTCATATGTTTATTTTTACGCATACCTAACAAATAATTAGATACATATAAAGTAACAATACCCAGAAGTTGGTCTTCTCTATGTTATAGAAGTAGCATATGAGCATGTAGCCCACGTGATGGTGAGTGGCCACTGCCGCCCATCAACCATGATAATATCACAGATATACAAGAGGTGTGACAGAGATGCGTTGCTACCCCTGAGGACTAAGTTGGAACGTCTCGAATATATACATATGTATCCCTTACCACACCCTTCAAACGGTGCATGATTTAAATAAAGGGTAGTTAAATCAAGGGTTTGCACAATATTAAGAAATACGAATGTAGCCAATCATCGCGATGACCAAAACCACAGGTTATATATCTTATTTTTTATTTTT
>DWNY01000921.1:0-14064 GCA_018250635.1 Telegonus apastus | reverse complement strand
GTCGCTCTCGCGGACCGACCCCGGCGACGATTATGACATGTGTGGGGCGCCGTATCAACGGCACAGGAAGAGGTAGTTCACCATGCGCAGCTCTTGCGGTCAGAGACAGCGCAGTGAGCTTGACGCGCACCGCCCAGTGACACCGAGCCACGGCTATGGCTGGGATATAGTACGTTACCACGGCATGTGCGGCCGCTAAAGGCGGACACGAAGCACATGACGCTATCACTGTAACCGTACCTGTGTGGAAAATAACATGATGAAATCTTGTCCAATACTAAAGAGGGAACTGCTTGTTTTTTAATTATGCTTTTTGCTTTATGTCTATTCCATTCAACTTTCATCATTCTTCCACTTTTAAAAAACGTAGCTTTATTTTTGTTGGCTTAATTGCATGGTAAAGTAGATATGTTCCTCACCTAGCAGTATGGCAGCGATCCAGACGAGCGCGACAGCGAGGAAGGGGCGCGCACACAGCGAGCCGCGGCCGCGCCGCACCCCGCCACCCACACACCCCGATACTCTCTCCTAAGATATATTATTTTGATTTGTATTTTATGTATAGAGCGAGGACGCCGGGGGGCAAGCGCTTCATATGTTGAGTCACCAGGGCGGTAAGAGTTAAACTGAACACTGGGTAGTCGAAACGTGAGAACGTCTGTGTTTGAATGTGCAGTTAAAATTAATCTCTTTGTTTTTCTTTGACGTTTCTCTTAAATATCGACTTATCTCAATTCGATGTTGCGTGTGTATATCTATGTTTCGATGGGGATGACTTTCAAAGTATAGTGTAAATAGATACGCCCGATGGCCGTTCGTTGCTAATTGTCGCAAAAGACTGTACTCTATCTTTTGCTGAAGATTTAATTTGAATGAGCTGCGCAATCTGTTTAGTTCTTCCGTTGATGTTATCGATCGGAACGCTTTTTATAGGTATATTTATTTATCTTTCCGAATCTCTCTTCTCTTAATCTGCGGTACTGAAATGAATGCGCGTAACCGAGTGTGTCTGTTGACGTATAGATTAAATGGTATACGCCTTCATCTCCATGGCTAGCAGCGTACTGTTAATGTTAGTTTCGTAGGTCTGTAACTGTTAGCTCGATGCGATCTGTGTCAGTGCGAGGCCGCTCGCTCCTCCACACTACATTAGTATCATTTCCTTTCTTAAATTCAACTAATACTTTGCTAATGTCACGTTTCATTTAGGAATGGCTTAATGGATACGCTCATTCGCTAAGTTGATTTGTTTCACATCACCGCCGGAGGAGCGACCGCCCGCCCGGGCGCAGCTCACCGTTATCATTTCATGTATTTTATTTTTTGTTTAGTTGTCAGTTTGTTTGAGTTGTGTTGAGTACCGAGTTGTTGCGCGCGAGGCGCGGGCACTAAGCGGTGCGCGCGCGCCGCCCCTGACTCCTCACGCATTCGTTTGGCGAGCTATAGTGACATCATTATTGTGTTGTAGAGTCACGAGGTGGGCATGAAAACCCTGGTCATGCTGGATGAACAGGGCGGTAAGCATCCAGTAGTACTATTTTACATCACACATAATTTAGTAAGGCTTGTGTTTGAAATGCCACTTCAGATTGTTTATGACAATTCATTGAATGGCGATGACTTGATTGAGTTAATTTCGATTGAAACGTGTTAACAGTTTAATTATAATGGATAATTTATCGAAGGTAAAATCACGTTTTCATGATCATTTATTAAAAATTAAAGGATAAACACGAGAATGTCTCTTCGATCCGCCATTTGCATCGCTGTGAATGAGATCGTCGAGGTCTAACATTTGTTTTTTATTTGAGATAGCATATTATTCGTTTTGTTTAGTTTTATCACGCATCTAGCTGTGCACGATTACTTCAATCTTGCTGTTGACTGCATGTCTATTAGTTTTTTATGAGATTATTATTGTTATCTAAGTGTTAGCCATTATAATTATAGTATTTAATCACTATCAAGCACATACATCATCTAAATCAAAGGTAAATAAATTAATTTAGTATCAGTTTTAACCGGATCAGGTGTAAGACATTTAATGTTTGATTCGATAAATATATCACTGAAAGAAGTCAATATAGAGCTTAAAACAAATAGAGTTGCTGAAATGGATTTGCCCAAAAAATATTTGCATGACAATAGATTAATAGTTTATAAAACTCAGCTTAAAGATTTGTTGTCTTACACTTAGCCCTGGTAATTGTCGAGAGCGTTGAGAATTTACAATTGAGAAATAGATTAAATAAAGTAATTAAAGAAATAAATTCGCGAATAGAATTCAATTGAGAGAGATTTAGACGCTTCAACACACTCGCGACTTTGCGACTCAAGGGTGGTTTTAAAGCGATTGTACGTGTGTGTAAACAGAGCAACTGGACAGAATTGAGGAGGGAATGGACCAGATTAACGCCGATATGCGTGAAGCCGAGAAGAATCTCTCTGGCATGGAAAAATGCTGCGGAATCTGTGTTCTGCCCTGCAACAAGTACGTTCAAATAATATCCGACCAAATATTAATTATACCGATAGATTCATTCTGATACTTGTTCGTTTAATTGACTGTTTTTCACATTTATTTTCTTTCAACTACGGCCTTTTCAGTAATTTTTGTAACTTTTCCGGTAAAAGCGAGAGACGCCTTTCGACCAATGTAATATCTTTTACATTTACAAAATATTTTAAATGGATCATGGATCGTTATATGAATAAAATTTATGCTGATATCGTCCATTGGAAATAATTTCTTAGCCGGAAATGAAACGTTGCCATTGAAACTGAGCTACCTTTACCATTCATATGTTCTGAGTCTCAGCCAAAAGCTTCTCAGGAGCCTCAGTATGGTCAAAAACAAATTGTATCTATTATTTTAAGAGATATAAAGTTGACTGGGCTCATCGCAGAGAAATGTTTTTTTAACCTCAGTAATCTCTGAACACTCGAAAGAAATTTTCCAATTTTACAGGGGAGCGTCGTTCAAGGAGGACGATGGCACATGGAAGGGCAACGATGACGGTAAGGTGGTGAACAACCAGCCGCAGCGAGTGATGGACGAGCGCAATGGCATTGGGCCACAGGCTGGGTACATCGGCAGGTTAGTAATAAAACTGTACACTAAACACTGTAAACTATACGCCTATTTACTTGTACTACTTGTACTTATCTGTTGTGTGTTGCAAGTAACCGGAATAAAGTTTATTTATTTCTTTCTTTAATGCAATTGATAAAAAACATAATAAACATTGCTAAAATGACGACTAAAACAGTAAGTAACAACGGGAGATAGAAAAGTTCAACTATAATAAACCATTCGTGAATGGAATTAAAAATAGAAGGCCACATCTGTATATACAATAATGAAGTAATTCGCGCTCGCTGTCTGTATTTAAAAGTAGTTGCTGCCATAACAATGGGGTTGAATTCATTGAAATGCAGATATATTCATAGTACGAATCTTAAGTTTACATTTAGGCTTTATACCATCAAAGTAAATCCACTCTAACAAAAGTTATTACAATTTAAAATCAGAAGTAACTTTTCTTACGTCGAAATACGCGAGTCACGGGCAAATTTCTAAATACAAAGTGCAGAACAACGCTCGCCTGGCCAGCTAGTATTTATATTTATGTAAGAAAATGATTTTAATTGGTCGGCACAGAACTAAAGGTTAAACACAAGTCATCGAGAATACCATTTACAAAATTAAAAACATTTCTTGAATGATAGGTCGCACATGATAAAAAACACACCGAAACCAATGATCAAATGACAAATAGAAAGCAGTATTGCAGTAAAACTTTGATTGACGAGCATAATAAAATACTTTTATGGAAATTAAATGAAAAGACGTCTTTAACTCTTCACGCCTTGATGTGCTGTTATGTATGTATGGATTTGAATGAGTTTATTCACTGTAAGATGAAAATAGCCGACAGTTTCCAGTTCATGAACAGGCAATAATCCTGAATGTTTTATCTTGAAACCATGCGAGAAATATTCCAGCCGTCTTCCGAGTACGTGTTCACGGAAGTATGAAACGGTTAACTGAAAGAAATATATTTTCTCGGAATATTTGCATTTGGTAATCGCCTCGCTCGTTCTCGGATCCGTCGGGTCGTGAACCGGGTAATAAATGTGAAAACGTGTTACGATTGTAAGAATTTGCACGCTGTGAATCAGCGAAATTGTTAATATCCCTTTTCGTTGGAGGTCTTCACGTCCAAAGCCTTATAGAAAATGTTGTATAAATTGTTATGATATGAGACGTGGATTATATTATCGTTTCGAATGTTTACTGACTCTTGCTTAGGATTTTCATTTGTCATTATTTTTTCATATGATTGAACTATTGCTTCTTCAAATATTGCTCTTAAAGCCCTTTAAGATTGAATATTAGGTAGGTATTTCAGTTTGTTCTTTCAAATTTATAAGGACGTTCAGTTGCTATAAGGTGTGATCGGTTTCACGGTTCAAGAGCCTTTTCGAATTGAATACTATTATTATAGTTTAATCCTTCGATGTGTTCGGAATATTTTTGAATTCCACGAGCAATTATTAAGTACTAGCTGACCAGGTGAACGTTGATCTGCCATGTGTTATAAGAAGCTTGTCCGTGAGTGAGTGATGTTTGGACAATAACGCCATCTAGTCCACTACATTAGAACTATTATGTTCACGTACATACGTAATTCGACGTAAGAAAAGTTACTTCTGATTTTAAATTGTAATAACTTTAGATAGAGTGGATAAATTTTAATAATATATAGCCTATAAGTTATGTTAATATAGGTATTATGTATATATCCGTATTCCATTGAATTAATTTAGTAGTTCTGGTGCTAAGTAATTTTAAACACACAGACAGCGACCGCGCGTTACATTGTTATTATATACTAGCTGACCAGTCGAACGTTGTTCTGCCATTTGTATTTAGAAGACGCCGTAAAAAAAGTTACTTCGGACTTTAAATTGTAATAACTTTTAATAGAGTGGATCGATTTTGATGAAATAAAGCCTAAATGTAAAGTTAACATTTGTACTACGAATATATCTGCATCTCCATTAATTCAAACTCGTTTTTTTACGGCAAGTAATATTAAACACACAGACAGCAAGCCCGAGTTACATTCTTATTATATATACAGATACAGATTTGCTCAAAGATTCTCTTCTCTTGTCTCACGACGTGGACTATCCCGTCTCCAGGATAACAAACGACGCGCGCGAAGACGAGATGGAGGAGAACATGGGCCAGGTGAACACCATGATCGGCAACTTGCGCAACATGGCGCTCGACATGGGCTCCGAGCTCGAGAACCAGAATCGCCAGATCGACCGCATCAACCGCAAGGTACGATGGGGGGGATAGTGACATGAGGTGGGATAAAAGTTACGATGAGGGGAGAGTAGTTCGATGGGGAGAAATAGGTGGTGGGGAAAAGAGAATATTTGAACGTAAAATGGGGAATATGATAGATAGATAGATTGCCAAGTACGATGGGTTGTTGGTAGTTATATATATATTTAAGATCGTAAATGATATATCTATATTATTATAAATGTTACATCGCAATGTTGATAATGTGATTGGATTAGATTACAAGAGAAATACGTTTCTGGACTCGTGCAATTATTGAAGAATAAGTTTTAAAAATATCTGTTTACTATTTATGAAGCTCGTAAAATAGATGTATAAACAAAAACATGCAGATGTATAATAAATACACCCTTATGGTATTTTATTAACAGTTTAGGGAAGGCTAACCATGTAACTATTGTAGCCATCCAAATTATTTGCAAATTATATTTTTCTCAATATAGAATAATTCGAGTCCGTCGGCAGTAAATTTACTTGAAATTCAGCAACCGATTACTTGATACCTGGCAACAGAATTATATTTACAGAACTGAAATCGGTATAAATAGAACATATACCTTGCCAATTATTATAAGCTATTAACTTTGATATAAAAAAAATGCATGCGTTTTTTTGTAAGATAAAAATTTACATTCGGCAATATTTTTATAAATGACAAACTTTTTATATTTATTATATTTTTGTATAAACTTTTTAATCTATTGTGTTTGTATAATATTTTTGAGGCACGGAGGAATCGTTCCATATAAAATTCCGCTGTGCCTCGCGTTCTAATATTTCACCATTCTAGACCGGCCTATCACCTTAGAATTGGATTGGAAACTTCCTCTATCGCAAACTCTGTCCTTAATTCGCTTATTGGCCTTCAAAATTTCAACGATCCGCTTACCTGGCAACCCGAATTTCATTTAGCTTCCGTTTACATTTATCAAACTTACTTCTCACTAAATTGTAAGTGTAAGCGGGCTTTGTAATCAAGTTAAACGATTGGGTATTTGTAAAATAATATTTAGTTAAATGTTTTGTTGACCATATGTCATGCCATTGAATCATATGTACATCAAAATTGTACACAAAAACTTGACTGTAAACATGTAAAACTGTACATTCTTGTAATCGACTAAGTTAGTTCAGAGGATAAATTTTAAAGTAATATAAATGTTTGTATACAAAGTAAATAGGTAAGTACTTATATAAAAGTGATTATCAAAACTCGATTACAATTAACTTAAAGTTTAGTAAAGAAGTGTTTGTTAAATGTAAAAGGAGTCGTGGTTATTCACTCAGCATGTTCTTTCATACCTTGGTAGTGTATGCGGGTAGAAGCGATTGGGTGTTGTGAAATTTTCCTACTATGTGTGCGTTACGCGGGATGCCAACACGCAACTGACAGAACACGTCCTTCCACACTCATCTGTGACTAGATATCACACCCATCGAGCGACTAACATACCTAACTAGAACTCATCAGTAACATTTGTCACTACATAACTCCCTTTGAATTCAGAAGATGGCGACTGTGTGTATTGGAAAAAAATGTTTACGGTTCAAATGTCTATTTCTAAACGAAACTGGCTGTATTTTCCGTTCCATTTTTCATCTTTAATTTCCTTATTTATTTTGTTTACCATTCATTGACATTATACAGGATGTTTAGTTTTCGTTGTAACATTCAGCCGGTTTATACAAAAATGGACAGTACACACGTCGCCAAGATCAGAGTGCAACAAAGACAAAACGCTATTCTTAATCGTAGGGCGAATCGAATGAAACGAGGATAACGCTGGCGAACCAGCGTGCGCATGAGCTGCTCAAGTAAACAACGGCGCCACACACAACAACACACCACACACAGTCTCGTGGTATCGGACCGATTGCGATCTTTAATAGGGCTAACTTAAAATACCATGTACCTCTGAACAACGGCGGCTTTTGTGTATCTTTCTCTCTCATCCATTGTAAAGAACGAGGGAGAGGTAAACAGAAATGCTTCGATTTCATACATGCTTTGTTATTGTGAATTGCAAATTTACGTCATATGAAGCGTGTGTATTTGCCAATTACAAACAAAAAGCGATAAAAAGAGGAATAACAGTTTATTGTTATGGGACTATTTACTTCACCAGCTCTTAATATTGGGATGAAATACTAACATTCCATATTAGCATACATTCTATATCATATACAATCAGATTTACCGCTAATATTCAAATAGACACTCAAGTTCAGTTTTGAGTGAAAATTCAGAGGTTATCTTTGGTGTTTCAAATTATTCCTATTAATGTAGTTTATTGGTATTATCTGTGCATCTGTCAAATAACGTCATAACTATTTGACACTTCTGGAACCAAACTGACATGGCGTGAAAACAGAAGTCTTAAGAAGTTATTCTATCTAGTGCAAAGATAATGCTACTCAGTTACATTTATAGTTTCAATTTCAAAGTATATTCGTAGTTAAAATCTACATAAATATATAATCTTTAACTTTAGACTAAGGGGAGATTAGAATGTACGAGATTGTTAATCATAGACAATCGTGTAATAAAAAGTACATGTTAAAGTTGGTGCTTTATGATCTAAACTATTTTTTTCTTATTATTGTTTAGGAAATGAGGTTGCTTGTAATTTATTTTGTATTTTCTTTTAATGTTTTTTTTTTTTAATGAAAAGTCATGTATTACGTGACGGAAATTTTGTGTTAGTAATTCTAAATATAGTCGTTTTCATTATGTATGAAAATATTTTGCCAATATAAAGACTTTATGATATTAAATTGAATTGCTGTTATTATTTTTAAAACCGAAATGTGTATTATTTATCAGGCTTTGGAAATGTAAAACCAGACGTGAGTTAGATTCTCCCATTCAACTTCAAATCCCATCGATTTACGTATCATTGCTGCAATCGGTCTATACTTTTGTACATTAGGAATTCCAATTATGGTCTTATTTAATTATATTTTCCAACATTTATTAATTTTGATATGTAAGCCTACTGTAATGAGGAGCCCAAATTTATATTATATTTATGTGGCGCATGCACTGTCCGTGCCAAAGTTTATATAGCGAGCCTACAATACTGTCAAAAGCTGTCATATTTACATTTCATAACATAACCCCAATTTGAATATTGCTTGGTTTATTTTAGTACACAGAGGAAGATTTTCAGTGACGTATCGGATCGTCGGATGGACAGCATATTTGAATTTCTGTAACAAAAAAAATATGGCATGACAGTATCCACTGGAGGGCGGGCGCCTTCATTTATTTTCAAATAATTTGCCATAAAATTATTTTTGGTACCAAATAAAATATCCATAGAGCTAATGAAATGACCATTTTGAAGAGTTGACCACATTACTTGAATATCTATTTTTCATCAATAAATAATGTAATACATTAAATATTATTAATAGATGTGTAGTCGGTTATAGTGAGATATATTATTTTGTGAACGTGCATTTACCTCTTGTTGACCCTAGTATTATTAAACAACAATATTGATATGCTTTTCGCAAAATTACAAGTTTCCAAAAGATTATCTATACAGGATTTATAAAAATGCTTAATACACTACAACACAATGAACAGCTTCAACAGATCGTTACAAATGTTTCACGTTTTTAGAAATAATTGTTATATCAATAGAAAAACAAGTATAAATTCTGCACCTACTAAATAATACGCGTTTTTTAAAGTTTTTTATCGATTGCGCAATTTTATTTCAAATTTTTATACATCCTGTATATAACGGCGATATAGTTAAAACTATTTTATTGTCGTAACTTATTTAACTCTTATATCTAATACGTAATACAATATTTCATCTTCAAACCGACGTTGTAACATAGATTATATTCCAAGTAGAATTTGAAATCTTTCTTGTGTACGTGAAACAAGACAAAGCGATAGATGAGTCGACATGTGATAATAGTTTGAAGTTAAGTAATTAGATTAGCCGTTCGAGACTTCGCTGAGGAGGAATCAGATTTAATTATTGAGTCTTAAAACTTTTCATAGGAGCATTTATGTAAAACATTCATAGAAATTTACACTTGAATAAACGTGACATACTCGAAGTTTTGGCGGCGTTCCACTTAACGACCCCTACTATCACAATGTCTTGTGATCTAGAATTCTAAACGAGCGGTCGTTGTGGTAGACAAGTGGAACGCGGAAGTTATCATAATAAAAGGACTGTTTTATAATAGATCTGCACATATCTCTCGATTGAAACATATCTGCTTCTATGGAACAGTGAACTATCACTTATGTTTGTAACTAGTATTATAGATATTTATAGCAATCTATATTATAACTACTATTATATTAGACTTATTTTTTATTTGCTAATAAAATTTAATTTATAACGTGTTTATAGTTTTTGCTTCCTATCTTTCGTAGATTATTTTCAATGGTAACGTTTTTTTATTTTTTTTACGAGATTGATATTAAGCAAGATGACGTTTAGATGGTAAGGTAGTCACAATATACTTTAAGTAAAAACCTAACATAATGAGTGTTTTAGTCAAATGTTCGTAGAGTTTTAGTCAAAAGAAGAAATAACAAACTGGGTCTATGCAGATGACGCAGTGAATTAAACTAATATAAAATGTATGTGAAACTGTAAACATTTACGTTTCCATGGCGATAATTTTTATTTAACTAAATACATTTATTTTAATTACTTTAAATTACCTTATATTTATCAACATCCTGTATGTCCAATAAACAAAGAAACTGCCGTTAAAATGGCGTTAAAATTTTTCATCGAAGTTTGCATTTTTTAAAAGTCCAGTTATGTTAATTTGTAGCAATAAACCATTGAATGCATTTAACAAAAAATGAAAAATCTTTTGTGAAATGCATTTTATTCCTTTGTCGATGTGAATTTTAGTAACTTCTATTCAGTATGCATTTATATTTTAATCGTAAAAATATGATATATAAGCATAATTATTATAAATATCCTGTGTACTTTTTTATTATTCAAAGAAAACTAAAAATGAGCAGTCAGTCAATGAGTTTCATAATATGGATTTCAAAATGCTAAAATATTATCACATATTTCCTACTGTTGAGGCACGGGGTCCCTGTTTATCAGGGCCCTTTTAACGTCTTAACTAGAGGCCGTTTGTTTTGTATTGTATTATTATTATAATTATCAATCGGTTATATTACAAGTATTACTTTCGTATAAAATTTTCTGCAATAATAATTGCTTATAGTTATACGTAACAATATAATTTGGGGTCTGTATGTAAAAATGTAGTTACTATGTACCTAGCCACGAGACTTACACATTACACAGTTCTAAAACATCACACACCTCCGGCGATAATTGTAAGTATAAAAAAACTATTTTATATACACAGCCTTAATGAAAGCTAATTGCACTATTTTTTAGAAAATAATAGGAATGGCTTAGAATAATTCAAGCTTAAAATACTATACCAGCTTCTGAATATTCGACATAACTGAAAACATGCACATGTAAACAGTTTACATGTGCATGTAACATGTTTTGGGTTTGTCGTGTGACATGTATGTAGAATATTCATAAGTTCTTATTTCAAGTTTAAGCTTTAATTAATTTATTGTTTACAACTATGTTTATGTAATTTTTTTGACAAATTACGAAGTGAATTTTGTGAAGAATCATTTCATTAAAATGTTTTTTTTTTTAATTGATAGAAAAGAAAAAATATGGATGAGCTAAATCAAAGTATAGAAATATTGTTTTACCCAAAATTCTATATTCGTTTACATATTTGACAACATATAAAATTTGGTCTTTTTTATTGTTCAATTTGTAACAAAAATAGTAAATGGAGATAGATATCCGGTTCTTGTTGTTGCATCAACAATTATCTAACATTCTAATATCCATTTCAATTGTATTAAAAATATTAGTGCCAGTATCATTTATTAAAAAAAAACTAATCGTTTTCTTTATTGTAATCAACTGAAATTATGATACAACACTGTATCACATATGCCTATATAATACAAAAAACTTATCTAATCTTTTTTTACAAGACAACTTTGGGCAGTACAGCAATTTTGGGAGACATGCCATGGACAAAACGCTTAATGCAATAGACGCTTTTGTGTATTATGAATATCATGTTCATTGTCATTTATTGTTAAGGTCTCATCCATAACTTACTTACGATTTGGTCGAAGGAAAGGTTCACAGAATGACGTCACATCTAATCAAAATTATATTGCCAACATGTGACGCACGGCAGAAGAAATTAAAAAATAAAACGAAGTAAATTATGGATGACCCTTTATGATGTTTATAGTTTATTAATTATTATTTTATTTCCCTAGGGCGAGAGCAACGAAACTCGTATCGCGGTGGCGAACCAACGCGCGAACAAGCTTCTCAAATCTTAAACAGCGGTTATGTAGTGTTGCCATAATACTTACTTCGGTGCATTTAATTTATATAAATTACACGTACACATTATTTTTCGTACGCGCTTCTGTTAAGGAACGTATTGAGGCTGTAAATAAAATGTTAAATAGTTATTCTTGTTCTATCAAATGGGTTATCTGCGAACTATACAATGTATTGACACAATAAATATATAAACTTACTTCAAAACGTTATGTACATATCAAAATAGTACCGCGATTAGATGCCAATTATAAAAATAACGACCGCTTTTGGAAAAGATGCAACTTCGGGATATTACTAAGTCCCTAAAATCATTATCAAAATTGCAAAGAAATTATAATAGTGTGTTATGTAGGTAATAGTGTTAAAAGATATTAAGCGATACTCATAGCATTGACTTGCATAAAAAATGACCCATTTACATTTATTTTTACAAATTACACTTGCTTGATCTTGTTTGTGTGATTTGTGTATTAATTTTAACGGGCTTTAATTATTTTTATTTATTACCGAATAAATTGAACCTAATTTCTACTAATATGAACACCGACCGACAAAATAACAGGTGCCCAGGAATTTCATTTGTAATCAGTGAAATTGCTAACTCTCGTCATAATTTGAAGGGCATCAATCGAGTTTCCAGGAATCTGTGAGAATACTATCATACTGAACAGAATTTAATTTAGTTTTAGTGCAATATCTACAAAGTTTTGCATTTACCCTTGGAAATATTTAAAAATGTATTTAAAAACCAGAATTGCATTCTGTAAAATGTGGTAATTATATTGTCTCTGGTATAACGACTTCAATGTTGCCATGTATAATATTAAAAACAAAATAATAATAACGGTTCTAAATGGAATATACATTTCAAAGCTAATTTTGCTTAATGCGTAATTTTTGTAGACATTTTAGACTAAAAGCTTATTTAATTTAAACAATGTGCCAAAGTCTAAAAATTTTTCGATTTCAATTCGGAATGCTCGAAACGCTAAAGTTGGATTCAATTATTATATAGTTTTTGTTTCTCGTGATATTTTAAAGATGAAATTAACTTATTTTGTTTTGTACAAGAAAACTTTATTTCACTTTTTTTTAATCCTTGCACCATGTTTTATATATAGCTCAATTAATGTAAGCCATTGGCTTACTTTTTGATTAGTAATTATTATCTAAAGCGTTGAATTTGACTTCTAAAACATTCTAAAGCCTTGTTCAAATCAACTAAAACTCAGCATTTGAAAGCGGTTTGGACAAAGCTTAAACGATAATATTTTAAAATGACATAATTATGTACTTCCAATAAATTTTAGGAGTATTGGTTAAATGTTTCTCCAATTTAGATCTTTTCGATAATATGTAGAAATTTTAATATTTACACAATAATATTAGTGAGATTGAAATGTTACTATGTTCTAATGTTTTAAATTCTAAATTTAGTGTTTTAGTTGCTATGTATAATGTTTGAAGCGAGTTGTAGGAAGGGTTACGTTCCGTTTAGACTAAGACGAAGGTGCCTCTTAGTTTTAAAAGTACTTTAAGTTCATTATTTTCTATATAAACGTAGTTATTAGTTAGTCGTACTGTATTTAATTGGTGCACTATTATTTAATAATTGCTGGTCCAATTTTCTTTGTGCCCATATATAAATATTAAGTAAAAAGGTATAAAAATTCCAGTGTTTATATTAACGTCGTATTCAAAAGCAATAATCGGTTATAGCTGAATTCTTACGCTGTTGTGGGAAAGATCCACTTACTGGAAATATTTCCCGCGCAATTATATATTCCTTTCTAAGTAAATTCCTTCGTGATCTTGAACTTTGACCAAAATGTCTATTACACGGAAGTATATATTTTTATTTTATTTAAAGGTTATCTGAAATTTAGTCAGAAAGTGAAAGATCCCGGTGTTACGAGTATCAAATGGAAAATAGTATTGTGACATAGTTACGCCGTACTCTATTGAATAGTTGAGCATGTAAAACATTATTACTTAAAGTATATTGTTAAGTATGAAGAGTAAATGTACCGGCCTTAGGTGTAATGACTAGGAATGTTAAAGGCAGAATGGCTTGAAAACATTATTATAAAATATGTACTCATGTACCAGTTTAGTGTTAAGAGTTTTCGAAATTTCTCTATGTCTTTCTCTCAATATTATATTAGTTAAGAGTTACCGTGCGTTACTCGCACGTTAATACGAGATCTGTCCAAATTATTGCTTATCGCTCGCAAATAGCGTATAGGTAACATCGTTGCGATCGCTACGTACACT
>DWNY01000920.1:0-14066 GCA_018250635.1 Telegonus apastus | reverse complement strand
AAAAGAAAAAAAAATTGAAATCTCTTCAGATAAAACTTGAGAATACTTTAAAGGGTTAATTTACATCTAGAGAGATCGCACGGTTAATATTTATTCAAGGTGGTAGAACCTCATGTGGTTCAAGTCTGCAGGCGCTGCCGCATTAGCTATATCTTCAAAATAGCAGCGTTATACTAGCAATAGCATTAATGTATTCTGCTTGGAAAGGTGTGGCAAGGAAACATTCTTATCCAAGGCATTCCAACTTAATCCTGAGGGTTAATAACGTACGTACGACCCGTCTCAGTTAAGGCTTATCTTCTCTGGAGTTGATCATAGTAGTTCATGGGCGGCCACTTACGATCAGGTAGACAGCATGTTAAATGTGTGCACGTTAATTATTATTTATTATATGAGGCTCTACACGAAATAGGAGCGTTATGTGGGAAAAAAAAAATATTTATATAGTTACATAAATATTTCAATCTGTCTAACGTTTCCGTTGAATACCTAATTTATTTAATTTTCACATACATTACATACCACAAATAAAGTTATCGATTTTCTTCAGCATAATTAAATCGGAATCGTCACATCACTATTCTCCAGCACTGCAAACGTCAATGGCGTCACGTGACCTTTCTAACCAATCACAACACAGCTTTGACATACATAAAAACTAACTTCATGAGATTATTGCAAAGTTAATTTTTCGCTTTATTTACTAATTTTATATTACTTATGCCGAAAAAAGAGGTGAGTTTGAAAATGATACGAAAAGTTTTCCATATCATAAGCTTAAAATATCATGTGGTTGTGTTACAAAAACTAGTAATATCAGTGTTGTCGGCATTTCCGATACGCTTGACTCGGAGAATACTATGCCATGCCATGTCAGTTCGTTTATGGTATGCGGTTCTGCATAATTTACGTGTGTAAAGTCGTCGTTTATTTGTGAATCAAGTCAAATATCGTTGTTGTGAAAGTTATTAGTGAGGACTGTTGTTTGCAGGAGGCGATGAAGACTAAAATTGATAAAAACGCCGAAGAAAACGACACGGAGGTGAGTTGTTTATAACGTAATCGGATGTATATTCTTTGCCAATAAGAACTAATTGGAATCTGCGACGTAAGTACGCCTTGCCGTCGTGTAAGATATATCTTGTGGTTATCAAAATGTGTATTAGGATTCCATAGCCTACTTATTATCTTTGATTTTCGTTAAAAGTTTGACAGATGCTGTCTGTGATGTAATTTATTTTTAGTTTCATTCATGTTCATATCATAATTTGGATTTTTTCCGTTAAAAATTCCTGCGCATATTAAGCACAATTGATTATTTCAATGCAAACATTTTTTAAATGATTATATATATACAAGTAAATGTAAGAACTCTAAGGACAATGTTACATAAATCAGTCTCTACTAAAGTATAATTCTTAATGTTAAACTTCATTCAACTATAAAGGTGCTTGATAGTAATTAAAGCAACGGTAATATTAAACAATATCATAGGTACAAGAAATTAGAAGTTTAATATATGAGCATGGATAGACCATTAGAAGTGAGGCTGATTGTTAAACCCCTGCAAAATGATGTATTAAGTCTGTCTGTAATATTTAAAAAACGGTAAAATTGATTAAATACAGAATCATTTTTCAGTTTTTTTTTACTTCTATATTACTGCATACTTATATTATTTTTCATATAAAGGGTAAGACCTTTTTTCACCTACCTATACTTACAGAGCGAAGATAAATTTGATACACTGCTCTTAAGCTCTATGTCAATTTGTTTTATAAGCTGTCCATAATCATATACACACCTTAACAACCCACAATTCATCCTTTAAACCAGTTCATTGCATTATTGCTAATATAAAAAGAGACATGGTTCAACAACAGTAGTATGTGCCAGCACTAGCCAGTATATGAAACGGAATATTCTGAAAACTTTAATAAGCTACAATACAAAGTAAACATACTTAGAATTTAGTTTGAGATCAGCATTACATATATTTTCTTTCTTATATACAACAAACATAATATGTACCTACACTAATAGACCCATTACAGTGGCCCAAATTCGGACATATTCAAAATCAGTTAAAAACTTAACTTATAGCTATATAGAAAAATCTTTTATAGTGCCTATTCTCTATCTATATATCTGTGCCTTAGGAAAATAATAATTATTGAAAAAAGTAAGTATAATTACTAGACTAGACTTATAGCACACCCCATATCCCTAATGGCGTCACAGATTTTAACATATGAGGTGTCATTAGAATCCTCTCAGTTGTCATAGTGACAAAAGTTATACAATTATTATATATGGTGCCTACATATGGAAAAAAAGAGGGATATGACAAAATATCAAAGTATTCATTTTAAGGAGTTGTGTTTTTGTTTTTAAGATAATTCTCTAGTTTGCTAATAGGCATTTAAGAGAAATTACACGTTTTTGACATAGACATCTGACATAGTTGCATATGGTCAACTATGTCAGATGTCTATGTTTCACATTGTCATTATTGTTGTCAGTTATGTAAACAATTAATGTTTTATTTGTTTTATATACATTACAGTTTTTTATGACTTCAGAACTTTAACCTGTGCCTAAGCTCACAATCCTTCATGCACGCAGTATTAAAAAAGGGATATTAAATTTTTGCTTCATGTATTAATATATAGATATGTAACAATTTATATACACTTTCTTATATAAATGAAGTTCCAAACTCACAAGCAGTCTACCTGACACTAAGTGGTCACTGCTTCCCATGGACATCTATAAACAACTGGGTCTTACCTGAATCTGATTTATTACCAATCTTGACAAATAAGGTGCTTAACTCATTCATTGCATAAGTCGGTCAGAATCAATACATCTATATGAGACCCTGATTTCTTCACAAACGAATGATGCCAGTTCTACCAACTTATTCTATTAACTTATATAAGGTTATAAACTAGCTTCTGAAAATTTTATGCTGTTAGGTACACATTCGTTTTATATTCTTTTATTTTCATAAGGTGTTCATTTCTGTCTGTATAGTATGCTCAGAATTTTTAATTTTGTATAACTAGTTAATATAGGCTCCAAATCTGCATTGTACCCTTGCATAGTTTATATACTTGGTGTTATAAGCCAGAAATATGTGTGACAGTAGTGTCACCAGAGTCAAACCATATAAGGTTCTACAAACTTTAAGTATGTTGACTGTATTCCACATTTTGTGAATTTTGATATCACATTGAAATGATTTTATACCTATTTTAGTATAGAGGGGTGTTAATTACGGTCTATTTCTATATCTACACCTAAGCATACTTTAGTCAATATATAGTACAATTAGTTCATATCATCAAAAGGGGACACTGATGCATTTCCAGCTTTGAAAGAAAGCTCTTTTTTCTAGAGCTCCATTTCATAGTATTTCAAGAATGCCTCTTATAGATACACATCTATAGATACCTAGAGAAAGAGAAACATGTACTGAACTCATTAACGTAATTGTAGATGTTACAATAGTGTGTCTTTTAATGATATATATTTTATTTAACCTTCTTATTAATCCTGAGAGACCGCACAGGATAAAATCAATAACTTGATTTTTGGTCACTATATTAGATCTAGAAGTATGATGATATTTGGTATGTTTTGATGTTCAAAATATAGTTATATTCGATATAATAATGTCAATTACGGTGTAGATCAATACACTTTGTTTATAAACTATTTGTTTTGTGAATTCATAGGGGCAATTACATTACATGTAGGCGTATAAATTGCTCATATATTCACTTTGTTATATTCTGGACAGTAGAGAATAAGCGAGAAATGCTTAATAAAGGTATTTCATCTTAGTCTGTAATGGCAACAACACATTTTAGATTGACTTTAGGTGCATATTGACTTTCTTTCTTCCTTTTTTTTGTGACTTGTAACAAATATCCATTTAGGTCATTATATACACTCGTTTATACACTCTTACCCCCAGACCAAGATTTTTTCCTGTGTCGTGGGTGTCATGGAAATACAACGAATACACAAATACCCAGACCCAGGACGGAAATGTAAATTTATCTTCCACATATTTTTCTGGCCGGGGTTCGAACCGGGAACCCACTGCGTACCAGACCGGCATGGTGACCGCTGCGCTACGCCGGTCGTCTATATAAAAATATCAGCCTAGGTAGATAGAGACGTACCTACTAAATGTGTCTAATATAGTACTTATATTATGTAGTAACGAAGATGTCAGTGTTAATAAAATTCATATTTGCATATTTCACACCTCACATGCTTGACAGTATAAAGTATATTAGCACTTTGAGTGACACTGTAACATAGGAACAGAGATAAAATTACCTATACCGGCGCATCTCGTGAATATGATCCGTTCCGTGATATATTTAGATAAATATAGGAAATCTTAAAAAAAAGTAAAATAGAGTTAATAGAATTCGGATAATACTTTAAAGGCGGTAGAAATTCTCATGGTCACCATAACATCATACAAAATTGACACATAAGATATTCCAACTTAGTTTGGAAAAGTGATAAAGCGTCGAGCCAACATTACGTTGATAATAAAAAAATATTTTGTTACAATAAATATACATATTCCTGTTTGAATACACATTTTTATTACTTAAATATTCGCTAACATACTCATATATAATCTGCATTGTCGATAACCAATTGGCGGAGTTAAAAGAAGAAAACAAACAAACGGGTTCTGTTTTCTTTTCAGTCTTGCAACTGCAAACAAGCTATCACATGAAGGTTATTTACAATGTACATAATATATGCATGTTTAATTTATTCGCAAACGGAACGGTGCGAATGTGGACTTTATCTCGTTAAAATAATGTGCATTGTACCTATAATCGAAATGTCAATAGTAACGTGGTTTAACAATGTGTATAATATAATATACAAGGATTTGGCACAGCTCTCTACTTGAAACGCAGTCCGTGTGGCGCCGGGCGAGCGTACGAAGCGCGCGCACATTCGCTTAATTTAATTTTTAAATTAATATCGCTCCGAAGTGTTCGAAATTCGAACTCAGTGTACGAGTCGCAATTCTATGTATTTGTAAGCAGTGTGTAGGTTGTACATTTTTGCCATGTCGGTTTTGGCAGAATGCTGAAATTCCTTTGCACGTGATTTTACATAAATTCTTGAAAATAATGCTAGCTCAAATTTTGTACCTATTTTTGGCTGCTTAAAATTTCATCGCTTTTGTGTAATATGTTTCGGTATAAGTTTGCTTTACCGTAAATGGTAGTGTGAAGGTAATGTTTATTAATTTAAGATTAAAATATCATTAAAGTACCTAGGTAGGATTTATATCATCAGTATAAAAACGCCCACAAAAGAAAACGATGCCTTTAAAAAACTGAAAAAGGTTATGATATACATACGTGCTCTATACTATTTTTTCATTTACATCTCTTATCTTACCTACGTTAGTAATGACATATTTATAATAATAAGTGTACTGAATATCTTATATGGATCATGGATTCTGTTAACGCAATTAGTGTCTGAAGTCTAAAAAGTGAGCGACGTTCATTGTAGTCTGAGTAAATATTTATTATCTGTGCCAATGTTTTATTCTTTTTAGATTTTTAGTCCATTAGATAGATCATGTTCGCGGCTCTCCTTAGACAAACTCAACTAGGTATTGTTCGCTTAACAAGTATTGAGTTTTCGGTTTCGGACACAACTAAAAAAGATTGCAACGAAATCGGAACCTCCTCCTTTGGGGTCGATTAAAAAGTTTCTAAAACTGAAATGAAAATGAATCGCATGTCGTATATAGAACAATTACCTATAACAGTTTTCTAGATTCGCAATTTCTGTTGGTCAACTTCTGTAGGTACAATAACTAGTACGAATAAAAAACCGTAGGTGGGTTTTTGCTTTAACTTGCCTTGTTATTGCGTTTATTGTATGTGAGGGTCAAATATTGCTACCTATTTTTAAACCAGTTAACCCCCAACCGTTGAACTGAAATTTGTCATACACGTTTGGTCTGGATGACAATGTATGATTAGTTTGGTAACATTATTCTAAATCCAATATCTCGGACGCTCCAAGAAGGCGAAACTAATTTAATTTTTTATAAACCCCCTAAATAAGTTTTTTTTTTCAATTCGTAAAACAAAGAGACGTTCCTAAACGCTTGATTTAAAAAACATTTTTATAAAAGTGACTTTTTATTGGCTGTTCAGACTAAGCACGATGGAAATATTAGTGCTGATTGATTAGAGGAACTTAATTCGTAGTTATTTGGCTTCTTGTGCAATATTTGAAAATACTTCAAAAGTAACACTATTTAATGTAATTTGCAACTATCAGTCAAAGTCAACTCGCATTCCGTGCAATATACAGGAATAAGTACATGAAACATTCCGCGCGGAATGTAAGATAGGCAGCTAGCAGTAGTTGGAATATTATAGTAGGTATCTACCTAACATTCAAAAATAAAAATTCATTCCATTGCTATAAGGTCGATATACGTCCATGTATGTATAGGTCCATACACGTTCTATTACAACATCTTTGGATAACAGGCTTTCACGTTGATAATAAATGCTTTTTTCTTTTTTATTTTTTGGAAGTAGCAAACGAGCATACAGCCCCCCTGATGCTAAGTGGCCACTGCCGCCCATGGATATCTGTAATCAACCCCAGATAAGATCACAGCCCTACCTGAAGTCGGCCACAGATGCGTTGCTACTCCTAAGGACTAAGTTGGAATTCAGGTAACTCAAGTAAACAGTATAAAGTAGGTACAGTAATTTAGCATGAATGCTCATTTCCACATTAACATCGTCTCGGGCCACGAAGGTTCCGCGTGTAACCTGATAACAATTGGCAACGCATTTTTACCGATAATATACTAGTTTTCTCCTGAAATTCCGTCACGTTGCATCCAAACACGTTACTCTTTCAACTGTTTCTTTATGGTTTTAAATTACTTATGAAATTGCGTATTTACTTCATTCTTAGGAGAGGTATAAATACTGGTGCGCTGAACTCACACGCCACCGTGTCAGGGTTCAAAATCTAGATTTCCACCCACTTTTATAATTTCGCGGTTCTAACTATGTAATAAACTAATAAATCATTCGTAGAAATGGTATAAAACAATTCATCATGAGCATTTTGGAGATTGTAGAACGCCACACATATTACTCCCTAATAACAAGTGTTTAGCGCTGTGTTTTGGTTTTAAGGGTTCGGTAAAAGAGATATACTTATCCGATTCTTTCCACCTTAGTCCTCAGGGGTAGCAGCGAATTTGTGGCCAAATTCAAATGATACTCTTGATCTTATCTGGGGTTGATAACAAATGTCCATGTGTGGTCCATGTGTGTCTATTCATCCATGTGTGTTTCCACTTACTTATCAGGTGTTTGCCACTTCCATATTATTAAAAAAACTGAATGTTTTAACAACTTTTAGTAATCATATTTTTATAATAATCATAGTCTTTTTATAACGTATGTACGTTATAACAAACGTCACTCGTTCTACGTGGTTGATTATGTCATCAAACCATCTCATTCTATGACCCGCGGTCAGTGGCGAGGGGTACACTGTAATGTGTGTGTGCCTGTGTAATGGATTGATGATGAGGCACTTTTTAATTCATGTATCCCTCGCGGCAACTTCTCTCCTCATTCTAAACGTCTGCTTCGGATAGTGTACCACACTTTTATTTTCAATTTTAAAGTAGGTATGTTCCTTAGAGTTTGAATAAAACGATCTTGAAGTTACGAAATTATCGTGTCAAGGAAATATCTGCATAATGTTGTTGATTAACGTAAATGTGTATGTATGTACATAAGGTAACACACATTACGCGATGATAAATGTTGACTAACATTGCTAACGAGAGACACAGCATTCACATGAGCACGCATGTACATGAGTATCGGAGATTATTTATTTCCTTTGACTCTTAAGTGGTCTATCAGCCTTTTGAGGTCCAGAGCTAGATACAGGCTTCTCCTAATGAAGGTTTTTGTCAAAAATCACCGAGCATGCGTGTTGGTGACTGCAGTAGGTGTTAATGTTACACAGACGTTGCCCAACTCCCGGATTTGCGTCCCTTAATCGCCTCCTTTGATATCCACGGGAAGTGAGGGACTGATGGTGTTAAGTTCGACGCCAACGGCAGTTCAGCTCGGGTCTTGTGTTATGAAAACATAAGTATATTTTTATGAAAAGGCTTGTAGCCTGAACGTTCGTTATGTTCGAAGGGCGTGTACATACCTACTATTAATTTGTACTTAAAAATCATGATTGACTGTGTCCTAAGCTTATCATTTTCTCATAGGAAACCCGTATTCAGCAGTGTTAAACTAATTAATGATAAATACATATGTAGGTGTCGACTGACTGTGATCACCTATCACTATAGGTATATTTGCATTTCTAGCTGTGTTGTTGATCTTATACGTAGAACGTTTTAACGCCTTTAGGAAAAGTTTTTGAAAAGATTCAGTAATAATAAAAGAACGGTCATCCTATAGTATGTTTGCATTGCATGAATTTTAATATATCAGAATTCCATTAACAAAATTGAATATGTCAGAGATGTAGATCTTGTCTATTTTTAGACATAGCTTGTTGGGGCACTTTGTTGGATTAATGTTGTAATCTTGCTTTCTGCCCCGCCGGGCTACTAAACTCGTGCGGTATCTGATGTAACTCCCGCGGGAATGCCTTTGCGAGCGCTTACCGTTGACGCCTCTGTGATCCCTCTTTGAGGGCACAACACATGTCTGTGTTTTGCAATTTATGCACGTACTAGACTTTTCATGCGGCTCTGCCTGCTTCGGTCACGTTTACCACGGTAAACAGTATCCTATGTTTTTTATCCAAGTCATAATCTATATGTATGTGAAATATTATCCAAATCCAATCAATACTTTTTGCGTGAAAGAGTAACAAATATACTTGCGTCCATCCTTTCATTTTTCATCTTTAACTTATTACACTTGCGTGCTCGCGATTCCCTTCGCCGTTTGAGGAATTGGTCCAGGAGACATTCGCCTGGCTTGTGTGTTTTCACTAGAAGAAAAGTGTAGACGTATTATTAAAATAGGTATATAAATTTGCTTCAAATACAATGCATAATCCGTTTGACAACTTTCATTTTTGGCACACACATCGACAAGCTTAAATAATTCTGAAGGCGCGACCTCTAAACGCTTGTAAAATGTGGTAATGGTAATCTATTTGAAATCTCTCTATATATAGAAGCGCATCATTGTTTACTTTCCCTAGTACACGTGGGTGCGGCCCTGACGCTGAATGCGCGTGCGCTGGTCATCTGGTCTATTTCTGGGCGACGTTTTAGGGATTGCACGTCAAGGGATGACAAGATGATGTATCATTTTGGCTGTAAATAGTATATTTATTTCACGGCCCTCGTGATATAACGGTCATTTTTCAGCTTTATCGGTCTGCTACTCTATGCATGGGTCTTTAATATATCCTGTGGGTAGGAAAGTTTCTAAATCATATTTCCTAACTTTCTTGCTTGTGTATTGTGTAGAATTGTGTAGAATATCACGCTTTGTTTTGATATATTTACGTAATTCATTGTTTACGCTACTGCCAGCCAGTCACGTCATTCTTATAAAGAAGTTTGTCCTGTAAATATACCTACCTGAACCTTTATTGCTAAACCCCTTCGCTATAGATTTAAAATTAAATAACAAAAGTCTATAGGAGTGCACAGATTCTGATCTTGTTTGACTAATAGATCCATCGATCTGATCGATATGATTAAATACAATTCTACGATGCACGGTAGTAGATGAGGAATTCGTACGAAGAGGTAGGTAGGTAACACACTCTCACCTAGATATTTCTAGCGTGGAGCAATTGTTGTGTTTCTTTGGAAGAGTGTGATTGTCGGCTTATAATGAGGCGACCACTTCAGTAACAGCACCGCATCTTTGATTGACTTCAGACGAAACCCCTGTTCCATATGATGTTAGTAAAAGGGACCAATAACCGCTAAACATCAGATGGACTGCATCGTCTGCATCCTTGTTTGGTACTTGATTCTTAAAAAAAGGCAATGTTTCAAACAACCTTGACAGTCCGCAGTCTGGCCGCGGTTTTGCAACTGATCTACTGGAGAGTTGTAGGTACCTGTCGCTTTCAAAACAATTGCGGTTGTAACAAACACACAATCTCATTGATTTTAAATCAATTTCGATAAAAAGTGATTATATTTGTCATCACAATTTACAAATTTTTGACACGTGTAGAATTATTATCGCCATTGGAGCAGCGTGGTAGGGTACGTTCCAAACTTCGCCCACTTGTGGGAAGAGAGCCGTGCCAGCTGTGGGACATAAAAAGGGTTACGGCAAAGCATTTAAAAATATAGATATATACTATCTTTAGCAAAATTAGATAAAACAAGTGTTTGGCCTGACATTTGATATCATAATACCAGCTTTAGGTACTAAGACTCCTTTTGTTTGCCTAGCGTGTTGTGGGAAATGAAGTATTTAATTATTGCTACGTTGATGAAAAAATAAGTGGTATTCTTGATGAAATTAAAAACTTAATATTATTAAAAGATTACGTCACTTTAACTAATTAAAGAGTGCTGTCTGAATGTTTACGGTTGTATCATTGCCTAACAACAGTAGGTAGTCTAAAAGAAGTTTTGCTGATTCTAAACGCCAGAGAAAGTGGGCATCACTGCAACACCAATTTCTGCCCAATAACAGTAATATTAAAATCAAAGAAAGATTCGTAGCAGGCTGCCTGGCTGCCTAGGATCTGTAGAAAAATGTACGAATCAATATATAAACGTGTTTATACTATGCCGTAACGTTTGTTCCGAAAATAACATATTTACGAAGCTTGATGCTCCAAGGTATCGATTATTTAGATGTTGAATACTCGTAAAGCTGCGTTTATATCTACAGATATTTAACGTGCTACACAAAATAGTACTGACGTCTATACAATATTGATTTGACTGCACAGCAGTTTGGATATCTACCGATCAAAAAGTTTAGTCGCATTGTTACATTTATTTTTAACTACCTATTCGTATTTGTACCGCTGTTATGTGTTTCCGAAAATAACTTATTTAGCGATGCTCACGATATCGATTAACAGTTCGATACACGTATTTCAACCTCCGTTCGCATATTGTATCGATAACGTAAATACTGACAAAACATCAGTGCTCCAAATGGCCCGTCGATGACAGCGCCGGTGGTCCTAAACGTAAGCACAGATATTATTCTGTCATTAGGTTCTCGCTGAGCGTTTACGTATTTGGTTGAATGATAGGGTTAACTATCGCGTATAATGTTGGTTTTGCAGTAGACGATGTGATTTCGAGATATGATAGCCTAGTACAACAACGATATCGTAGTGATTAAAACTCGGTCGGAATTGAAATCGGGGGTCCGAGATTTAAGCCCAGGCACGCATCTCTGATTTCCCAATTTCCTTATTAGAAATTACCTCTGGAAGAAACCTATATGTCTCATAGCTAAATAAATGGTGCCCAAGGAGTGTGAAGTGTACCAAATTAGATGTTTGTAGTGGTTTCTTATTATTTCATTATTATTTCACTTTCATGTATGGGTCTAATCTTAGAGGTACGGACATATTATATCAATAAAGACTAGAAACCTCAACAACTAATTTCATGGTTTTGTCTAATTATAGAGTATGTAGTTTAAGTGTCTTTCTTTCTAATGAAATTGCTTATTTTGATATTATTTATTTGCTATTCAAGTTTTCATTTAGTTATTTGTGTTCTTTTAAAAATAATCTTATGGGAAATAGTAACTTGGTGTCTTACCAGGACTTCTCATGACAAATAAGAAAATAATATATATTGAAAGACAGGTTTCTTACGTCGTAAATTTATTTCAAACTCTACGGCGCTTTTATCAAAATGAATTTGGTACACAGTGTCAATTTTCGAATAATATAAAGGAATGCTTTATCGATCTTTTACATGGGTCTATATTATTAAAATAATCTAGCAACCCTATTTGCTTATTCGCAGCTCCAACATCTGCATTGGTGCCATTGCCGTCTCGTCGTTATATCGTTATTTTCTTCACAGTTGTATCCATAAGCCAGGGTTGTCATTTGTCAAAACGAATAATGATAGGTACCATATCACTGATTTTAATTAAGATTTCTTGCGTTGAATGTAAACTTAGTGTTGTTTTTAGTAGCGTCAAGTCTCTTTTAATATACAATCGAGATTAGGTATTTCAAACCATTCATTTCTTTTTTTCATTCCCGGAACTGACGATGTTTAAAACTCGCATTCTGGTAACATGATTAATTTTTTTTTTTTTTTGTAAAATTTCACGTGACTAACTTTTTATAATTAGCCCTCAAAGTTAACCTGGAAAACGGCATGTAAAGAGGCAGCCCTAGCGGTGTGAACACGGTGTCATGTAAGCGACGAACGATACACGAAGGACGTTACCATTTGCCTCTGATAAAACGTGTTTACCGTCGTATCATCAAAAACAAACCACAAAGCATTCGCAAACATATGGCTAACATCGAGAGATTTCATGCGTTTGTTGAACGTTTCATTGTTTTGTATGTACTCGAACAAAATGTGAACACTGCGATAATGAAGTGACATTTACATAGGTATATTTCCATTTAAATTATTCAAGCGATTACACAAATTAAAGGCTCGATTATAAGATTAATGTACGTTCAAGGAAATAATGAAACATTTACTTCAGGAGACGTAAATATGATCATATTTTTAGGATTCCGCACCTAAAGGTTAAACGGAACCACCATGCTTCTCTCAGTTATTCAATGATAGCTTGATTAATAAGATTACGGCCTTCGTGATTGGTTGATTATTTTCTATAGTTTAGCAAAGCTAAACCTTTTAAAGGGCTTACCCAGTTTAATTTAAGTTACATTTCCTTTGCACCGCCATAAAGACAATAACTTGAGTAAATGTCTATCCATTAATTAAGGAAATACGGTCACGGGCATCTGCTACTTCATATATATCATAAGGTGACGTAGGTATATTAATGTAAAGCAACTGAGAACCTTTATCTTGTCACTTATGAATAAATAAAGATGTTTTCACCTTGTTTACGAGTATATTCTTACTATTCAGGTATATTAAAAGTCGTAGTCACAATAAAACAGGTTTTTAAATTGTTAAAATTATACATAGTAGTATTAATTAGGTGTTAAACGATTTTGAGAGAGTAAGTGCCTAGTTCTCTCTTATCTTCTTGCTAATTGTGTCCATAACAAAAGGAAGCCTTTTTATTGTAATTGCAAAATATGTAGCAAATTACGAGATTCAACAAATAATTTGCGTGAAAATAGGCGTAATGCTAGTTGGTATCGCTCATGATATACCTGTTACCTAACATTTTACAAGTATGATAAAAAACATTTTTATTTTTAACGTAAATTATTTAATTATTTATTGATGTCCGAGCTGATAGCACGTTTCCTATAAAATATCAACCGGCTACGTTGCTACGTACTTCGGTGCGAAAGACGTCTTATAACGGCGAAACAACGAACAGACAAACAATGTAGGTTATTGCTAAGGTTCCATAAGATACGAAACTCTGACGTTTAGTTTCAAATATTTACGTACTCTACAGATATTTTCTCTATTTTATACACTTTTCTATTGATTTTTTATATGTTATGAAAGTAGCAAACGAGTATGCAGCCCACCTGATGGTAAATGGTCACTAACGTTCATGGACATCTGTTATCAACCCCAGATAAGAAAACAGTCCTACCTGAGGTCGACCACAGATGCATTACTACCCCTGAGGACTAATTTAGAACGTCTCGTTTAAGTATGTCCTTTACCATACCCGTCAAACCATAACACAGCAACGCTTAAAACTGTTGTTATAAGGTAGAAATAGGTGTGGCGGTGGTGCGACCAGAGTCGAACTACAAAGGGTTCTACCTAATTGGTAAGACTGTAGCCTTGCTAGTATTTCAAGTGTCTTAATTTATTTGTACGTTATCTTTACAGTCAACTTCCT
>DWNY01000919.1:0-14070 GCA_018250635.1 Telegonus apastus | reverse complement strand
TACGTCTTTTATATTGTCAGTATTGTTGTCAATGCTCTAAATAACGAGTAATTTATTTTGTTTCATTTCATATATTTGTATCACTTATTAGGCATAAATAATATTATCTATTAAAAATCTTCTCAGCGTGATCTATCCCGTACGCCTACTCTCATACTCCTCTGTGCCCGGAATATTCGAAAAATGCTACCGCAAATTTGCGGTTCATGTAATAATATATGGGAGAAGATTTGTTTCGGTGTACATTAAAGAATTTTTGTATTGTATTGTATTGTAACTCACCCCCTGAGTGAAGACGGCCGGGTTGTCCTGCTCGAGCATGGCCTCGAGCTCGTCATCGGTGGTCGCGCGGCCGGTGATCTCCAGCTGCCGGAGTATCCTGTTTTTGCACCGGTCCCGGTAGTCGGTCTGCGTGCGGTTGTATTCGGTCATCACCTCGACGAACTTGCGCGAGAGCGTCGAGTGCTGGGTCTTTCTTATCCTGAGGTCGGCAGACGATTTATTCGAATGCTCCTCCTGTTCGATGTTCTGCTCTATGTCTGTGGAACGGTGGAAACGACGAGCGTTTAGTTATTGCTGGACTGAAGTCATATTCTATTTGAAAGACATAGTGAAAGGAACCAAATATTCTAATGCAAGACATTTGTTTTCATACATTGCAAGTATTCAAATATATTTGGCAAAGACTTATTACAATATGCAACATAGTCGCTTTTAAACGTACTTATGGCTTGGACTCTTGAACAAATTCCGGAATGTTATTTGCCCACAGTTAATTATTATTTCTTCCCATATAAATAGCCCCAAAATTGTAAGTATGGTATTATTATTAGGTACTTAGATCTAATTTTGGTTCAGATTTGTAACGCTTTCATTAACTGACTAATTAATGACCCAAACCACCCAGGCATCTAAATTATATTTAATTTATAAAGCTTACGTTTTAATTTTCCTCTGACTTTGTTGGCAGTTTTCTTGATGTCAGCCATGAGGTCTTCCAGTTCATGCTTTGTTTCTGAAATAGAAATAGTCATATATACACATGTAAGGCAAAAAAATAAAAAGCACGTCACGACATGACATGTAACCGAGGCACGTTTGTGGAGCAGAAGTCTAAAATGCTCTACTAAAATGGTATAAAATGGGAAAAGCTCTGATGCTTTGCGGTTTGAGTACAAAAGTTTAAAGAACTCTTAATGTTCCATTTACGCTTATATTCGAGTTTCAAATTAAATTTATTTTACGTACATCTCGTAAGTTGAAACAAATAATTACGTCGTTTTATTTTCTGAATTTATGAAAGCGTGTAGCACAATAAACAGAATAGTTCTATTTAGTCACATGACTTTTTGTACTATGAAAATATTTTTTAAAGAACTCTTAGGCTTATGTAATCTAAGTTGCTCAATTCTAAATTTATCCATATATTTAAATGTTTCCTGTAGATTTATAATATAGATAATATGACAAAAACGTGTAGTCTACAGTAGACCTAAACACATAAATATATCCGATAATCAAAATAAACAATTCTTAAGCACACAAAAGCAACACATGTCTGTGTTGCTTTTGGATAGAAAAATATATTCAGTTTATGAATATTTGATTCATAAGAAGTGCTTCTTGAATAATAAATCAAAGCGGAGACTCGACGACAGCGCCTAATTTTGGATTTGAATATAAAAGGAGTAGGACTATTGTAGAAATATCGTTCAGGAGCAATATTCCAAGAGGCTTTTATTATTTCAGAAGACGAATGTTTCCAAATCGTTGAGCAAGTGTGCTCAAGAAAGGTCCCTGGTAACTAGGACACATAAGTTGTGAAGTCACGTGTCGCATGCTTTAATAACTTGGCTCTGCCCCAGGAATTTGCCATATTGTTTGTTTTTTAATAGTATGCATAGAAGTAGCAAACGAGTATGCTCTCTTACGCGCATATATATTTGTTACCAACCCTATCTGAGGTTGGTCATTGATGCGTTACTACCCCTGTGGAGAAATCTGGAACGTTACGTATGTCTGTCTCCCTTCAGACTAGAACACAGTAGCTGTTATTAGGCAGAAACAGACGTGGCGGGCGTGCCTCCAGATTGCTGCAAATTACATTTACTTGCATAATTTTAAACTACTAAGCTAGCTAGCTAAAGCTCTAAGCCGATATCCTATCAATCCTAATGCAGTGTGACAGAATATAATCTATCCTCTCCCTGAAAAACTCGTTTAAATCCTTTAAACGTTATTTAGTGCCAGTCTTCGGGGAGACATATATTAAACTCCACATGAAGAACTATCTCGGTTGGTTGGGCACAAGTCTCCGGCAATCGGAAGTCGAGTAGGTAATCCTTTTGAGGCACACACTGAGACGAAGCGAGTTTTCAGTTACTAAAAATTCTTTTTCTAAAGTAGCACTGCCTTTTTCACATACCCACTGTACCTTTTAACTGGACACCAAATTACACAGGTACCTATTGCTCATAAGCTTTTTCACCTGATTTTTTTTTTGTTGAACTTCCAAAACAATGTTTCGAACTAGAAGGACGATGGCAAGAAGTTTATATTAAAGGTTTGCAGATCCTTTGTGGTTTCGACTTGATGGCATTTTTTAATGTCCCACTGCTGGGCACGAGTCTCTTCATGTGAAGCCTCCCCAAGTTGTAGAACTGGGGGAGGCTTGGAGCGTACTCCACAACGCTACTACAAAGCGTGTTGGTGAAGGGGTTACAGGGTTAGTGGCCAAACCGTGTTGAAGGTTTTCAAACCGCCCACAAGGTCTCTGTCCAATTATAACAACCGGGACCGACGGCTTAACGCGCCTTCCGAGGCACGGACTCGCGCATGGAATTCTGCCACTAGCGGTCACCCATCCACCTACCGACCGTGCCCTACGTTGTTAGCTTCGTAGATCGGTTGACATTTATGCCAGCCGCGGGTTCTGTTTGCCCCCTTCACCTATGACTCATCATGTGTGCCATAATCATTTGCTACATATAATAAATTAATAAAAAAATGTAGATATTTCTTTTACTACAACTTTATTTGTATTCGAAAGTGATAACAAAAAAGTCAAATGTAAGTCGTTCAATTAAATTTAGAACTACGCATTCAAGGAAAACGTCCTCCGGCTACCAAGTTTCTATGATACGAGAACAGACGTCAACTATTATACGTAGGTGTTCAGTGACCATCTTCAGTGAATCATTCGATATTTCACAAGGGAGAACATCGGGACACTTCCGGTCGGTAGGGCACGAGAGTTTCCGACGGCCGGAACTAGTAGGTATCCCCTTGAGATAAGCTGTGGGACGCGTGTTCTCCGCTGCTCCGGAAGTTGGGCTTCTTGCCAATAATCGCGGTCTTTTCGTCTAAAGTAGTTAAACATCTTAGGAGCTAACTGCTGCAAAACACTTCGTAGATCGGTGCGATGTCCACCATCACTGTTTTATACTTTTGAGTAGCCATGTTTATATTGCTTTGGGTCTAAAAGATTTTTCAAGACCCACGGTGATTTCTTTGGAGCTCGGAAGTAGCAAATTCGATCATTTCGAGCAGGCTGGTACTTCTGATTTGCAGATACACATTAGACTACAGAAAGACTACGAGCATTTCAAGTTCGAAGTAGTCCATTTGTATAATATAAATTAAATATTTGTATCCCTACATAATAAAGTACTTAATGTATGTACATTTTGGGATAATTATTTCGAAACCTATAGACTCTAAAGTCTGTAATTTATCTCATTACCACATGTGCGATGTTAAGGATTCAACCATTTAACTCTTGGCTCGCATCCAAAACTGACCATTCCCAACGTTGTTCTAACATTTTCGCTCATGACCAATTTAATCAACGTCAACGTTGGCTTTGGAACTTTGAACGATTAAGTTCTCTAGTGAGTGTTCTAGTGATATCTTTAAAATTATTGTACAAAACTATATTATTAATACGCATTGTAGCCGTACACATGAATAAAGGATCCGCCTAACAATAGGCAATTTCGACTTCAGATAAGGAAAAGGCATTTTGATAAATAAGGTAGATCTCACTCGTATATCAGCCAATCTGGTGCCTCGCCAAACTTCGCTTTTTGTTCTCGGGAAGAAGTTGTATAAAACTCGTTTCCATGGACATGACGTAAAAATATTGAAGATTTTATTTCCCTCCTACAATATGAAATAATAAATAACGTGCTTTACATTATCTCGTAAAGTTATTTGATGAACTTAAAATACAAATCTAATTCATCAATCAATCTAATTAATTCCCAATTCCGTTGCTACCCTAGTGGCCTACTCGCAAAATATTTCTGAGTAAAAGTAATATGAGTCTAAGTACTGAAGTCTCCATTAAAACTAAGAAACACTCATTTTGTTGTACAGACATTTCAATCACATTTATTTATAGGGATGATTAAGCGGAAAAACGTTATGTTAAATACTCCGTATAAATTCCGCACATACCGCTGTTGTCGTATGTCAAACGCAAATAATGAAATGAGAGATAATGAAAAAGCAGCGCCCAATAATTCGTCATCGGAATAGTTATGAAAAAATTCCTGCACAATAAAAAAATCCCACGCAATATTATCGCGTGGGCGGTGTAATTGCCTGTCCGCTGCAGTGGATTCGACGCGATAGATATCTGCAAATCTTTGCTTTCAATAACGAGTACCTATAGGAAATGACTTGCCGGCAAACTTCATCCGAGCTTCCCTACAGAAATACTGCTGCATCTAAACTTGTCCTCCAAGAAATATAAACTTATTTGTTGCACGCTTATTAATAGTTATTCGTTTCATCGTTTCGTTGGGTTTTATTACAAACATATTATTTATGATATTAAAGAGTAATTGAAATGCTTTTTAAGCTTTGCACAGCTAGGGGACTCTCGTGAGTAATCCACCTATTCACTCGGCTCCAATACGGTTTGATTAAGATTTATATATGTGAAGATTTGGAATATGTTTTGCCATGTCATTAATGTTTCAAAATGTATTTACTATTTGTATAACTTTTGTTGTTAATATACACGTTATTATTACATAGTATAACTACTTCCAAAAGGTAAAGTCACGCTTCAAATTTCCGACCAGTTTTCCTCATACAGGTAACAAACACTGTGAAATTACGGCATTTATCTATGTAGAACGGGCAGTGATTAGTAATTAATTACGTATATCTAGGCACGATATTATCGCTGCACCTACGTAACACGGCAGACAATGTACATAGTAAAGAACATGAAACATAATACCTATGTTGATTCTGCGCTAAACTATTGCAGATAAAATCAATATGAAAATTTCTAATAATACACGGAAACTTGATGCGTCTCCATTAAATTTTTATTCGACAGACTGAATTCAGCAAACTTGAAATCGAGCACACGTTTCAAAGCGAAATAAAATCTCCATCTTGATTTGATTGAATATTTCCTGCAGATATTCCTATTTCTTGATCGTTCGTTCACAACGATAGGAATTCAAGGAACAAAAATTTTTAAAGGAAATTTCGTTTAAGGAGGTTAACATATGTACTTTGTTGGGAACTTGTATAAATGAAATCGGATAATAGCAGCTATTTATTTTAGCTAACACCGGCACCGACAACGGTTAGCCCGAGATAAATTGCCTTCATAGAAATTGCCCTCGTCTTCCTCGAGACTACGTAGGAAGTTATTTTAAAAATTTAGTACGCGTTTTCTGAAATTGATTTACAACCACCTACAGCCAATTTTAAGTTCAGCAGCGTTCTTATAATACGTGTTTGACTATTTGTGAAATCTAATTTTGGAATCAACCGAAATAATCCGTACGACTCTTTTGGGAGAACACGTTTACAAGAATTTTGTGTTTCTGCGGATAATAATGATTGTTTTTTTTATAATTTGAAAGTAGCAAAGAGCGTGTAGTCCCACTTAACGGAAAGTGACCATTACCGACAGACAATTATGGACAGCTGCACTCAACCTTAGATAAGATCAAAGTCCTACCTAAGGTTGACCACAGATGCGCCTGAGGACTAAGTTTGAAAGCCTCAAATTAATTCCGACTCGAATGTCTCCCTGACTACTCATGTACGTAGTTGTAGTTAAAATAAAGTCGAATAAATTATTGTATGTACTTGAACGACAAATTTTATAATACAAAAGCGTGTTTGAAATACATTTTCAAATGGAGACTGCGCACCATTTTCTATAATTTAAACGACACACGTAAAGCTGGTTAATGACAGGACACTGGTTTTGTGCACAGTATGCTCATTGTCAATACGAAGTAAATTGCATATGAACCGATGCAGGATCAAAATTTATTCAGGAAGCATAACAATTATCCATTTTGTATAATGAGTTCCATAATTAATGCCCTGAAATAACTGTGCAAATTGCTACGGAAAAGCTTGTTGTCATGTTGATTTACAGGGAAATAAACTTTTAAGCATTGCATCCTATATGCAATACTTGTAAAATAAACAATGACAATACATATAACACATATAACAATCATAGCAATAACCTTTACCTTTTTCACTCTTATGGGAACTCCATGGTCAGAAACGAGATAGAACATGATTGACGATGCTGATATAAACAGTCAAATAACGCAAAGCTGACGAAGAATTTGGTTAGTGTTGCTAATTCCAAAAAAGTCGCTAGACTCGACATCAAAAGTTGGTAGAAAGTCGTTAAGCTGTATTTTTCCATCAGCTGAATACAGAATTTGACGGCGAAATAAAAGTTCGCTTAAGCTAATTATAGATTAAAATTGTTGAACATCTTTCCTTTCAACCCCATTTTGCCACTAAATATTTGAAACATTTTTACTCCAAAAGTCGCTAAATCTTCTTTGTCCATGTCATAAGTCATCATTTCTAGCGACAAAGTCGCTAAGTTAGTGACACAGATTAGTTTTATAAAGTTATTTATTGATTTGTCATTTAATACATACATAATCTATTCAATCGTGGAATTGCCAGTTTGTTTCTCAAGGATCCAATAATATTCCATGGATCGACGTTGGAGGCATCAACGCCACCCATTTCTCTACTTTATGCCAGCAGTGTTAATCAATACGACTACTACTTGTAAGTGAAGCTCAGTTCTAGCAACATCTGTGGCGGACCTCGGGAAGGACTCTGATCCTATATGAGGGTGACTGCAGGATGTGTTTTGCGTGTATGTTATTCTAATATACGAAGGTTATTAGCAAGGACACAGTTAATTTTCAATTTTCTTACACGTAATTGTATGATATTTCGTAAGTACTTCTAGGTAAGGCTAAAATAAACATGTTCATGCTAAAATACATCAGTGACTTCCAGTCAACCATTATTTATCTGAATTCAATCTTGACACAAAAAACATTTAGCAAAATGAAGCAATTAAACATTTAACGATAATTATTTTGCACGAATCATCCGTACAAACTTACAACAATACATACAAGTACACACGAATCCCAAACGCTTACGTTTTAAAACAAAAGCTATTCCGTTATACAAATGAAGCCACGAATTTTTTGTTACAATTTAAGCAGAAGAAAACATGTTGTTCCATTTACTCAAACATTACGTGCGAGGCGTAACACTCCGAATATTCGCACATGAATCCCCCTGGTATTTGCCTCACATTGTGTTGCTGGATGGAGTTTTCTCACATTGTTGTGTTGGAGAAAAGTCCCCGGTGAGATATTATCGTCGGCGTGGTTCTGTTTTGCATATCGCTTCGTTTGTTTTGCTGCGCTAATGAGGGTTTTGAATATACGCAAGAATAATGACATTGAAGTTTATTTACGAGAATTTATTGTTACGTTACATAAATAAATGATACTCGTAATTTTCATTGCGGTTCCACTGTGACGCGACCTCCTCCAAGCTTATTTCTTTAAGTAATAGATTTCAAGTATAGTACTATTTGGAAACAGTAACAGATAACGCTACCTGGATTGATGCCAATTCTATACATTAAGAATCGCGCTTTCTTGCTATATTTTCAAAGTTGTCAAAATTATAATAATTCGACTTTAACCATAGCAGTGAAAAAAGCGGATCGATAGGAGAGAGGCTACCTACTGTGCAACAGACATTCACATAGCCCTAACATTAGTTTTGATATGAGTCATATACCGTAAAGCCCATGCCATGATTCATAATTTTCGAGTTGCGATCTCGCAATAAATAATATAAAGTGTCTTTGCCGTAAAGTAATACATAGTAAGAAATGTAAGAAAAATAATTAAAAATCAAATGTTTAAAATTGCTTCCTTAGAAAATTTTATCCGCCAGTAGGTATATTCATCGTAGTTATTTTAAATTAAAATATACACAAATACCAAATGACAAACTGTCGGCGTTATATTTACACAAATACCTATATAAAATTGAAGTGGCTCTATAACATAAGCAACATTTCTCGAGAAGACCACGTTGACCTTACCTACCAATTTTACGTTTGGCTGCCGCTTTATCCCTAGACGGCTGGTAACCACAAGTATTAAAAATTTAAATGTACACAAACGTACATATTTGTCATATATATATGACGCAATACCATTTCAAAAAATATTTATTTAAATAACTCTGCATGAGCAAGATTTCTTAGAAATGATATAGACATCTTTTTACCCATTCTACTTTTAGCCGCCGATTTTGCCGTAGAGATCTCCGGGTGGGATTTTAAAAATCCAATTTGTCGGAATCCCGTTTACGTTGATCTCTTTATGCTACCTTTATTGAGATTTTATATTGATCAATACACTTCATGAATAGAATCTGACGTTTTATTACTATGAATTGAAAGCGTTTCCTATTAATTTCAATACGCTATAAATGTTTTATTTTAAAACAAATTTAAAGGAATTATAAAAGATAACAGAATACACTAGTATTAAGTGTTCACCATGACTTCGGTCACCTTTAGGTTATGAACTCAGTAACTTATCATAATGTTACCACCTTAAGTAAAGTGGATATTATGAAAACCTTTTCCGTAAAAAAACACTGGGGTGTACAAAATTTTATGATCAGTCAAACGATGTTAGTGTTTAACGATCACATATTTATCTGTCATCCATCACCGAATACGTAGTGGGACGCCGTGTCGTACGTTTTTTACCGTCTCCTCGATGTATCGCGATGATAGGTATATAATATATTATTCCTTATAAAGATGGTAGAACTCTTTGGAGTTCGACTTCGGCGGCACTACTTCCAAACCAATTTCTGCCTTATAACAGCAGTGTTAAGCGCTGCTGTGTTCTGGAGGGTTCTGAAGGGTGTGGTAAAGGGAGACATAGGTACTTACTTACCTATGGGTATTCATTGCGATACGTGCAGTCGAATATAGGAGAATAATGTTGGAGAGAACGTGATTTTGGAGGAGCCTTTTTATAAATTTCATTTTGGTGTATAGAAGGCATAGTAAATCATCGAGATAAAAGCATAATAAAAAAAAATCTTGAACGCCAACATAATGTACATTTATACAATTCAAAAATATAACAAAACATATAGGGCTAAGCCTAAAGTCATAAGACTTATAGGCGTTGACTACATTTACAGGAAAACAACGTTAATTAAAAATACATATATTACGAGTACATAACCTACATATTTTTCAATCAATCTCTGAAAATTTGAATATCCTAAGCACGCTAACATATACGAAGGAAGCGCGGTGACACAAAGGCAACGCTTACCACCAAAGTTTCCTCACTTAACTTTTCCGTAAAACATAAATCGTTTAGATGCTTCCTACTTGTTTTTAACTTTACCAAGTTACTCAGTTACTCAGATACAATATTACTTAGTGTAATTATACAATTATGATTGTTTCTTGTCCTTTTGCATCAGTACGTCAGGAATATAAATTACAAGTCTATTAGTAGGTATTGTGTACTCCAAAGGAGTCTAAAATTATAACGAAATAAAATAATAACATCAAGACGAATTTTGTCATGTATTTATTATAATTTGCAGTGCCTTGGTTAAATAAATTAATAATAACCAAAGGACTCGCCAAAGTAGGTAGAGAGCTGTAGGTTCTACTTCTTTGAAATCTAGGTAGATTAACAATTATTATTATATTGCAACTAAGAAGAATACAGTGAATATGGACAAACCTGAATCGTAAATTCCAAAAACACAATCCAGCCATAAAAGTAAGAGCTTAAAGCATCGGGACACCGCTGAGAATGCTTTTACGTGGAGGAACTATGAGAAGGTCAGCGGACACAATGGGGCTCGCCTGCCGCAAAAAGTCGACTTTTCCGTGAAACATAAAATTAAATACCAAGTTTCACGATAGAACATTATGTGCTACGAAATTGCTGCTTTTACGATACAATTTTAATAGGGGACATGGGAGATTTAGTGCTGGGGTTATGTTACTTAGAGGTCGTGTTATTTCAACAAAGACATAAACTTTAATAAAATAAATTGTTTAAATTTGGGTAATTTAAAACCGTCGGGTAAAATACCATAGGAAAGGAAGGTTGGCATATCTTTAGATATAGCAGAAGAACAGTGGTGTGATTAGAAAAAGTGATGTTCTACAAGCTTGACCGGATAGGTTGGGACTTATAAATATTATAAATCGGCCTTAATTTTTTAAATAATATATTATAATTTACCGAGAAAGATATCTTATAATGAAGATTTTGTGCCTGGTTCATTGCAGATATGATTGTGAGCGCCGCCTATGTTATGTTCTCTTGCCTTTATGCCACGCAAGTGCATCCCCGTGACGGCTTAACCAACTCTACGGCAAGCCACTTAGGAGAACATAGTATCTGACTCCAGTAAAAGAAATCGTGGCATAAAGCACCGTACAATGTTACATAAGATATCAGAGATTAGTTACACAACGAGCAGAGTAGGTATACAGAGACCATTTGGGAATCGAACACGGAACACTACTGCAAATCAGAACAGCAACATGACGCCTTGTATCGCACCGATCGTCTCGAACCCACCATGTATCATCACATATCAACTTTCTAAGTACACATGCGTGTGTACGCCTGAATTGTTGATGTATTATTAATAACACATTGTCAGACGAACAGCGGTACAAAAGCGATCGGAACTTCGATAGGCACATGTGAAGTATTTATTTATAACGTGGACGGGTTTTATTGTCGTTGCTCGGTGTAACAACTGCGGTGATTTGGGAACTTTACCCACACGTACTATTAATGACAATATCATTATTATGTAAGGTATTTCTTGAAGTTATACTTCTTTGGACGCACAATGACATGGAAATAAGTAGAGTTGAATTGAATTTTGTAACGGAAAGGGTTAATTAAGATTTACTGAGGTATTTTATTACTTAGGTAAAATTATTAGTAGTAAAGTAGAACAATACGATTATTATGCCCATATAAGCTTTTAAATTTACAGGTAGAAACAATATTTGATAAAAGGAATAATTATATTTGCAAAAAATTAAACTGCATACATACCCACAGTCATAGTTATAGTTTTTTTATTGTTTGAGCATATGAGATTAGAATATGGCAGTTAATTTAAACTTCTATTTATAACTATTATGTAGATATAATAGATACCAGACTGATGTCGTAGAAAGTTGTACGTGTGAGTTAACGCTTATGCGCACGAGTCAATTAGGGTCGGGTCAATTATAATCAGTATAATTCATAGCGCTTCAAGTGCCGATGGTGTTAATTTCATCGTATATTTCACGTTAAAATATTCTATTAAATCTATAGACATAGCCATAGCTTACAGTTAGTCTATAGCTCAACAAAGTTTGTGATATCAGCTACTGCATTTTTTTCAGCTATTAGATTAGTTAAAGATCTGCTTTCATTTTAACTACGGAAAAAAATATACTAAAAGTATCATACTATGCTATAACTGTTTAAAATCCATTCTTTTCAAACGCATAGTGTATAAATAAACACCGCAACGACACCTTCGTGGACGAAATTTGTTCTTAAACTTGTGTGTCCAAAAATCTAGCAATCCGCACTTAACCAGCGTGTCGAACCCTCTTACTTTGAGGAAAAGGTTGCCCAGAATTAGCACTGTAACATATTAGTAACGATCTACCAACCAAACGGCAAATGAAACCACACATTTATATCGCCTACAATATCCCTCCGACGTAAACGGAATTAAAATAAGGAACGACATAAAACTTTTAATGCAAACCACAATTATTATTTATGCTCTGGATTTGAAAACTCCACGAGAAATAACAGTAAAACGCCTCGGGTTCTCATTCAATAGGTTCAAGCTAAGCTAAAATCAACTCCGGCTGTGAATTTTTTTGTGGAAAGCTCGCTTATTACAGCTAGCACTATACAATTTTCGTGTCGGAAAAATAAGATCGACTGTAATGAAATGTACTTTGTCCGGTTTTATTGCTTTATTTTTAGAACGAATCGTGTATATTTTCGTACTATTTAATTGTAACTCTTTACTTCAATAAGAATTTATTATGAAGTTGTAGATTACACTAAAAATGTATTAAGGAAGAAATGAGTAGGCTACTCTTTAACGTTAAACTCTTTAGACGCTTAGGCAGATGATTGACTTCAGTCACGACGACAAAAATCAAATCCAGAAAGGATTTTGGAGGTCTTTGACGGACTTGGAGGGCTTTGGATTTGCCTACAGATACCCATGAGCGTGACATCTTACTATGATATGGCTTCATGTTAATTTGCTATTCCAGTTTCACAAATTAATAATCCAATCTAATGTAATTAACGGAACATGCAAACTCCAGAATTTTCACTCATCCTCTTCCCAAAAGTACTTAATACTGCTGCTGTTTGCAATTATTATAATAACAAACAGCAGAAGCGTTATGAACTTTCTGAGTATAGAAAGTTATAATCATCCGTCTCAAGTTTCCTAGATAGATCTAAATTATCCAATACGCCTACGCAATGTCGATATCAATGAGTTTTTCCAGTGAAATTATCATAAACTTTGAGATGATCGAGAGTCAGACGAACGCCCCCGTGCCGTCGCAAATGTCACCGTTCAATTAATGTACCAACGATACCATTGAACTGACTGGATTCATCCTACGCGACTTGCAGTAATCCTGTGACGTTAATAGAACAGAGTTGAATTGATATAAACACCCACGCACGATAAATACTCACCCCAACGCAAATATTTGAATCGCGCGATGTTTATGTGGTGCCATATAGTACCTACGAGAACCTTATGAAAATTAAGCGATGAAATATTTAAATATTTACAAGAAAAACCTACGCTATACGATTACAGATAATATAATAAGAAAGATTAAATAATAAGCTTAGCGAAAATCGTTTCGAATAAATTTTAGTACCTACTAAGCAATGTCTTAAGTATTTTATAAACCTTTTGAACAATACTCTTACGCAATAGCATTGGTAAAATACCAAAAAACATTGCGGTAAGTAAATAACAAAAAATATAAAAAATGTTACATTACCTGCCGACTCACATTTACAACTTTTATTTCAAATGAATTCCATCTTATATTTTCCTGAGTAAATCCTATACATGTATACATGTGCGTACGTTTATCTTATTAGTGTCTTAGCAGCTTTAGTCGTTTAATCAAGTTACAAATTTGCTTCGCAGATATAATTATGTCCATTTAGTTACCAAGGACAAGTATTCATTTAATTTCGATACTCACGACTTGTGTACGTAATAAACATTAGTGTTTCAAAGCCAGACAGGGCGACGCTTTGTATACGAACAGCGAGCTTAATGCAATAACTTGTTCGAATCCGGTTTGAAATCAAACTTACGTACATAATGTAGTTTGTCCTACATGTGCATTCAATTCAATAGATTACTGAACAGCATTTGTGTGAGCATATACGCCAATACTAACGTTGAATAAAATATATCTACATGTAGATATGACGACCCGCGTGGCGGAGCGGTCACCACACCGGTCTGTCGCGCAGTGGGTTCTGGGTTCGATCCCCGGCCAGACAAATATCTGAATGATGAGTTTAGCTTTCTGTTCTGGGTCTGGGTGTTTGTGTATTCGTCTTTGTGTATTTCCATGGCACCCACGACACAGGAGAAAATCCT
>DWNY01000918.1:0-14076 GCA_018250635.1 Telegonus apastus | reverse complement strand
CATCGGGGTTTATTATCAAGCATGAAAATGTTAGATAATATACGTTAGTATAGTAATATAGAGGAATTTCAATTTAATGTAAATATATCAAGATAGTTATTGAATGAAACAATTCTCTTACATGATAATTCACCAACTTATAAATCACCAATATACCTTGTATTTACCTTACACTCTCTTAAATGTATATCTAAAATGAAACTCAAATCAATATTAAACACAATATATAATCCGCAATACTGAATATTATTTTTGCTTTGTGGTTGATGCTATTATTTCAATATCTAAAATTGCTCCGACCGGCTCGTTGAATAAAAGGAATGATGCAATTCCTATCCCTCCACCTCTTTATTTCCGTCGAGAAAATTATCTTGTAAGATATGTTAGACATTCACGTTCCACAGTAATGAGGAACTAAGGAGAGTATTTTAATCGCTCTTAAGCGGCCAGACGATAATACCTTTGCAAGCTTCGTAAGACGTGGGATAGCTTCGACGGGAAAGTTTTAAACTTTGCCTACCTTTTATTCTGATCGCGCCGATTTTAAATTATTTTCATATGAAAAATTGTTATTAACTTCAGTCTGCAGAATCATAATAGGTGTAGGTGTAGGTGGAATCTCCATTAAAATGTAACCCAAAGTAACCCGAATTTGGAACTTTTTGTATAAAACTCAGATTGTTTATTTTATCATCGATATCAGCAAGTATCAGTTCACTGATAGACAAAGGTCTGTCGCAGAGCGCATCTGCGAGTCCAATCTACGACTTTCTACGCCGTAGTTACATTTTAGAGAATGTAAAAACGTCAAATATATTACAATATAGATAATTCGGAGTTAACCTATCGCATGCTACCTAAAAATCAACGATAAGGACGCAAAGGAACGCAAGGAATATCGTAATGATGTAGGATAAATAAAGGCAGGGCAATTGCAATGATGGCGCTCGAAGCTAGCTGCCCGCTGTACCGCGTCCCACGGGAATCGAATGAGCCCTCGCTGAATGCGGACCATTCGTTGCGGCGAGCAATCGTGGAGGACCGCAATTTCTTTGACCTCGTACGAACGTGAATGATAACCCTGTCTCTATATCCTTCATAGTTTTTGCTCTCCTGAATATTCCGGCAAAACATATGGAGGGTATATTATGATTTATGTGATGAAATGCGTTTTGTGTTATTTTTTGAAGGACCATGAATGTTTCTTTGAGACCTTCTGCGGCCTATCTATCTCGGTAAAATGTATATGTAATACACAATAATTTTGATTTATTGATATTGTTGACAATATTCATCCATACATCCATAGAAACGCTAGTCAACATTTTGTAAAGAGGAAAAATGTTACACTTTCAATAACTCGAAACTGTAAAAACAGAAATTAAAATTTTACTCCATGACTCTAACAGCAGAGGTTTATTATTGATAAAATGAAAACTAACCTTTAATATAAAACAATAGCAATCCTCACAAGTTCTCTAATCAATAGCGATTGAGTTTCCGTAGCATTAAAGATTGACGCTTGTTAAGTACCTGAGAGCGTTTTTATGATGCCAATATGTGATCGGCTAGAGCAATAAAATATACAATGTGAATGAAAGATGAATGTAGGAATCAAAGAGCTATTAACATCGTTTTGCGGATGAGCGGCGACAGTAATTGCCGTGTCGGCGTGCGGACACAGAATTTATGGCTCGCACAGCGGGTAATTGAGTCGACTAGACACTGAGGTCTTTGTCATTCTTACTTACAGTACCTTTGCTTTGTAGAGACAAAAAAAGATGAACCTATTAACTTCAGTGGCTTGAACTAACGTGCACTTACCATACACATGTCACAAGTCAATTTCACTTACAGAAGTCAAAAACACAAAGTTTGTTAAGGTTGATAATGGTGGAAAAAAATGCCAAACATAAAACTGACTTCCACTGTGAAAATAAAAATGATTCTAAGGGTACTAATGACTTAGAGGCTAACAAGAATTTGTAACTTAAATATGTGCACCATCGGTAAATTATCATCAGTGATTAAAATGTCTTCGTAACAAGGTTACCATATTGCTAAAATAAAATTTGTTATTTGTCAAACATTGACTCGAATACATCTTTCTTTACAGAAAACAATCTTTTTGTTACGTAAATCTTACTTGCAGTTCACCCTAGCCAACAAAATGTTATAATGTATATCTAAACGTCAGCTTAGAGCGTCTGGCTTGAGCACCGGAATCGTATCACATCTTCGGCGAGTCGGGCACGAATTTTCAGTTCTACCAAGGAAATGTTTCCACTAAAGCACAATAACGTACTTGCGCGGAGCTGTAAGCGGATTATGAGAGGTTCCGAAGTAGGCTGCTTTGAAACTCACAAGAAAAGCAATATCCATTATCTTGGAAAGGCTTTGTGTGCCCACCGCTGCGCATTGTTGGTCTCCTGCACCGCGCCACCGCGCCGCATCGATATTATTTGATTTAAAGAGAATTAGACTTAGAGACACAAAAATATAATTTTGGCTTTAGTAAAACTAAAGCGACACTCATTTACTGTCGTGATGTATTTATTTATATAATAGGAGATGTTACCTGCGACTTTATACGCGTGGACTAAAACAGATTTACAAATTATGTTCAAATAGATTTATGACCATGTTTACTACCTACTTGGGGGACTGCATACCCGTTTGCTTTTTCTGGTTCATAAAAATATACCCGCATTTAGTAGATTTCCATGAAATACTCATAACTCCCTTTTATCATCACTCATTAATTTATTACACACATAACAATGTGGTGTTATATAACAAATCTCTGTTGTTATAAACATATCAGATGTCCCTGTTTGTTCTAATTACCGACCTACATTTGACATGGGCAATGGGCATATATAATTTATTTTGACACATTTCTCGACCCTTTCATGTCCGCATTCGGAAAAGTATTTTCCGTTTCTATTTTCGTGCATTAAAATAGAATCGAATAGATAAAAGGTACTGCCAACCTCTGTAAATATAACATGAAATAATTTTATCCTATCATTTAATATTATAAATGCGGAAGTTTTTATGTTCGTTAATCAATCGATTTGCATTAAAATGTACAGTTATAGTTTATGCCCTTTGAATATAGGTATATTTTAATTGTTATTATAATCAAGTCTGTGACTGTCAGCGATATATAGAATGAAATTCGTTTCGTATCATTTTTCTTTTCTCTCTGGACTCAATCCTAAAAACCACAAAATCGCGAGTATTAATATACGTACAAATTTTAGTATTATTTACTATTTACTAATGAATTCGTAGTAATTACCAGTACTATGTATTTTAATCATAAGTTTATACACGCATAAAATACGATTTTCACAAGCAAACCTTCCTCTAAACTTATCAATTCAGAGAGTTTAAAAATCTACATAATGTATAATTATTTGTGTATACTAAATAAGATTAAAACAGGTGTGTCACGTTCCCGTGCCGTATCTAAATATATCGTGGTTTTCATTACACGTTATTTACATAAGTAAACTTGGTAACAAACAAACAATAATTTATTTACCTCTGCCAAATCCAAAACTTTGTGGGCAGATCTCATAGTATGTTTCGCGTTCTACTCCTACATACGAAATTAAATTATTAATTTAGAGCTACACCTACATTCTGATTAATAATGACAGTGGCAAGTGCTGTGGCGTTCCTGTTTTATTGATCTGGTAAGAGAGACATACTCATCCGCGGCGTTCTAACCTCAATGTTTAAGGGTAACGGGGTAACAATGCATCCATGGCCGACCTGGTTAACCACAGATGTCTTGCCAGTGGTCACTGCTGTCTTGACCTGCTTCATAATTATGTAAGAATTCAAAGGGTTTTAAATATATTAATATTTATTATGTGTACATAATGCGAAACCAAGACGAAATGGACCTCTAGTGAATGCACTGCAGGAAAGTAATGACCTACCTTGGAATTATAATATTAACGTTATTATAACTATAATTTTGCCGTGGAAATGGACAAGACTACAACTCTAAAAGTCATATTCTGTACCTCTCAAAACGTACCATCCATTAAAACATAAGCATAGAACGTATTGTTCGCGTGAATAGCTCAGCGGACAGAGGCATTGCAACCCTCTTTTGACTAGGATGCTCCATCGTTTATTATTCTTTGTAATTAGTAGCAGATTATATGCACAGATACTATATTACGTAATTGTTCCATTGGAAGTCCTAATTTATACGTAGGCAAAGATGAAATTTCAATAGACGGGTATACTTCATCACATCACATCTGTAGCTATAGTAGCCACTTGCCATCAAGCGACTGTGTGCTCGATTCGTACTTCAACGTAATAAAAAAGTTTATAATACTGATTTTCTTTTTTTTCGTTTGAATTGCCAGAAATCCAATTTAATTAATTATTTTGGAAAGTCGATGGTTACGTTTAAATTTCGAATGTTGCGAGCTGTATATATGCTTATAAATGTAATTTTGACGCAGTCAATTTTGTGAACAAATGGTTAAAATTTTTGGTTGGTTAAAACTACATCGTGCCTGTAGCTACCGACCAAATTATAATGTTGGATTGTCTAATTAAGGCTTTCGTATAGTGCTAAGAACTGCTAAAGAGAGTCCTTAATTAAAGCCCGCTGGTTGCTTTTAATTATTTATAACTGTAGCATCTTGATTAACTAAGTGGGTAGGCATAACTGCGAGTACAGAATGAAAACTGTGTAGTATTTAGATTATGTATTGCTTTTCATACTTATGAAAAATGATGAAAAACGAGCCCTTGACCCAGTGGTTGAATTGGACCATAGTCATATTTCTGCAAATTTTTGATTAATAACCATAAAGTACGTTAATTATAGTGATCCAAAAACATATGTCTAAGTACATATGTATGTTAAGGACGTGGTAAGGCTTATTTATATGATATGTTGACGATGTGAAGCTAGTTAAAATTTCATGGTCTAATGGAATTTTTGAGCATATTATTCGACTCCGGAGACACCTTGCCACAAAATTTCCTGATAATAATAGCAGTATTAAGCGCTGCTGTTTCAGTTTTGAAGAGTGTGGTTGGGGAGACAGATTTATGGGAGGTGTTTCATTTTATTCCTTTTTTCATGGGGAAACCCTGCATAGGTTCCTCTAAGTGCCGGGGCAACAGAGAGGATATGCCGATTCCTACCGACTAAATCTCCACGGTGTTCCTCTGCACGCCCTTTGTCGGGACTGCGGGCACGGCATACGACCGCGGTCCTGACGGCGTCTGCCCTTGGGCCAAGGCCAGTCTCGGGTTGGAGCTGGAGCTCCTCCATTCCCTCATCTTTCATTTTACTCCTCAGCCAACCTCTATCAACCAACTTCACATAAGATCTAACCGTATCTAAAAGAATCTAAAAGAATATAAAAAAGTATCTAAAAGAATATAACAGCCTAATCTTTAAATCTTCTAAAATATTGATGTAATCTAATTCAACAAGTGAGTAATTCTGATTTACACAGAAACTAAGCACACAAAAGATACTTATAAAAAATCAATCTAGGTAAGTCCGCAGTTACGAATTTAATTCATCCTTGATTTGTTAATGATGCCATAGAAAAATAAAGGTAATCCACTGACAACCTCGTTAGTCTAACCTGAAATGTGTAGTCTCAGCAAATGCTAACTGATTGCACTAGATCCACTGATTGGAATCGATTGGTCCCACTAGGCCATTATGCCAAATTAATCCTTTTAAGGCCAATTACTGCAGCTTGTCCTACATTCGTTTTATTCCAGTTGCTCTCATTTAGGAATTTCGAAGGATCAGACATTGTTTCAGGTGTTTTAAAAAGTGATTGCCATTTTTTTACATAGGTACATTATAGATACATTAGATTATATGGAAGGGTATATTGTATGGGTTTCATAGATATCTGTAACCAACTTCATCCAGAACATGGGTTTTATTTGAAGTAAATTACAAATGGGTTGCTACTTCTGATAACTTAGATGGTCCCTTCTTAAGTAAGTGAGCTGGTAATCACACCCTTCCATCGAAACGCAAGAACTGCTTCACGAAGAAATAGTAATAAGAAATAGATGTGACGATAGTACTGATATAACGTTCTACCACTTGCCTTAAAATATATTCGGTATCTAATTTTAGCGTTTCAAAGTAAAATAATTGTACAGAATCCGTAATATTAGATTACATTATTAGATATTTCGTTTACGTTACCGTGAATTTAATATTATTCATTCTACTCCATTCTGCCATTCTGCTCTCGCATTTTATAACCTAAATATAACTTGGCAAAACGGGTTAGTTACAGGCGTTAGCTCATTTGGGATTTACCCTCCAACTGTATCGGTAGGTATAGTGACAGACGCTAGTTGGAGCTGATTACGCTAAATGAGATCTCACTAATTTGGGTACAAACTGCGAACGACGGAGCGCACGGACTTTGATTCCATTTGCACAACGAGATTTTCATTTAATTTCAGTTTTCATAGTAATGTTGAACCGTTTGATACCACGTTAACTGCAACTTATTTAACGGCAGACTAGCAGATGAACGGTCACCTGATGATAAGTGGCTTCTACTACCCGTAGAAATCAACTGAATCCTGGATCCTGAATGACTAATCCTAATCATACTTGAGGCCGGCCACAACGCTTGTTACCCTGAGGACTACCTAAGTTGGAACGCCTCGAATAAGTATATCTACTTTACCACACATTTGAAACCCGAACCCAACAGAGTTCAACACTGCTGTTATAAATCAAAAGTGGATGTATATAAAAGCTTAAGACAAGTTGGCAATTGCCTCAATCCTGAATAAATACTGATATTATTCAGGATTGAAGTAATTGTCAACTTGTCTTTTTGTGTATCTTCAAGACGTAAAATCTTGCATTACGTCATAAGATATTAATCTTATATTAATACGTATTTTTGTTATGTATCATTGTAGTTTTGTTAAAAATAAAATCTTCAATTTCGGTCCGGTGAACTTTCGTTCTGTGGGTTTAAACGACTAAGCTAAGGGTTTGCTTAGAAACTCCCTGAAGGCTGCCTTTAAATATTAAGTAAAGCAAACTGCGCGGGTTGTAGGAAACCGTACGTTACACGTATGTCTATGTTGATCCTAGTCTGTACATACACATATTAGTTTGTGGGTACACGCAATAAATAAACTATTGAAGTAGAAAAATGCTATTGCAATGGAATTTGATGATAGGTAAATTGTAATTGAGCGATATTGCAAAATAAAAAAGTGCTATATCAACAGTATGTTAACTAAAAAAAACTTCATAAAATTGTCATCTTAAATTGCAGAAGACAATGATAGTATTGGCTAGAACTCAAAGATATGCAAAAGAAAATCTCGTTCATTTTTATCTCTCTAAAGTTGTAATGTGCTTGGAATATGTTAAATTAATATGAGCAATTAAACGAACTAGGTACTCGTACGTACACTCATGAGCACGATTCTTGAATAGGAGTTTAATGAGCACTTTTGTATCTAAGCATGATAGATACTTTGGTACCTATAATTTTTAAAGTAAAGTTAATATTATTTATTGTGAAATTTCTTCATGTTTTCAAATTCCATGATAATGTATTTGGAAATGATCCTAATTGGCTATTATTGAAATTATGTAGGAATACAATAAATGTCCAATTACATCAAATATATAAAAATGTAAAACAAATGTACAATGTATAAACTGAACAACATTATATTACTTTTCATGTATTCACAATGAATAGTTTGTTCACTAATGGCTGCCAGAGGATATTTGTGTAAGTTGTAAAAGGAGTTAGATTATGGTAACAGTTAACTAGCAAACTAGGGTAAGCAGGGGTAACTCGAACAAACAAGTTGCGATAAGAAACTTCGAGCGCGTACATATCTAGCGCAGGACAAAACTCGTCCGTATCTGATCAGTTCCATTGTTCCTTTAATTAATATTACAAATCGTTCATCTCTTTCACAATAGAACAAACGAAAGGATTGAAATCTTGATTAATTCCAACAATTGTAGAAATCCACAGAGAATGCCATAGCTAATACCTAAACACCCAAACATTTAATCGAGTCAAAGAGTTTATAATTCGTGGCTAAAAAAGGACCAAGTAAAGTTTAATGTATGAATAATTGAAAACAGAGGTAAAAGGCACAAGTAGGGTCGTTATAGCTGCCCCTTCGGGAAATGAAGCAGGGAAAAATTTTATTCGACCGGAAAAAATTTCATTCGCCGAGTAACTGGAAAATGGATTACTTTATTAACTAAATGTTATTTTATGTGATGTTATAGGAATATATTTAAGTGTAAAATTGTTTGTCTTAAGATTTATATGAAGATTTGTTTTTAATTTAAATTGTAAGTAAAAGATGACGTCAAACCAATGTAGGTAGGTAGGTGTCCGTATTAATCCTTATTCGTTAGGAGTGCCAAAGAATCTGTGATTGGCTTCCATCACTTACCATCAGGTGGGTGGTGGCTCGTTTGCTATTTCAAATATAAAAAATATGTATTTGAATCTTTGAATATTTAAAACATTAAATAATTTGTAATTGAATCAAAATACATACATAGGTAGGTACTTCTTTATACTTTAACAGTTAATTTCTTATTTCTACTAGGTAGAGTGACTTTTAAAGCTTCGCAGTCTCGTTATTCTTTTATCTTCAATTTCAGTCTGTCTGACCGTCACTATGTCCATATGTCACAAGAATCTATTTATATATATTTGTTATAATAACTCTGAAGAAAAATGTATTCCAAAAGATTAGGAGATACAAGGATGTTCTAAACTGACTTTTTTAAGTTCATAGCAGGAGGCTGGTTGGTAGATATTCTCTTCAAAAGAATAAAAAATGCATCCCTCCTTTTTCCTCCCTAAATTTTAATAATGGATTATGAAGAAATTAAGATAAGTAGTAATATATCAACGAATATCAACAACGAAGAAGCCAACATTCATACCTGGAGATTAATATTGGAACTAGCGCATTATGTCAGATATTTTATAATATTTGTCAGGCCCGCAGCTTGTTCATTTGTTCAGCACCAGTATTATGACAAGGGATCAGCCGTTAACAGTGCCCGGTCTGCTCGCAATCCTTTGCTCATAGCACAGCAATTGTTATCTCATTTGCATTTCGTACGCCGCTAGCAAGATTTACCGACTTTCTATATATACTGGTAGTTATATATTATTAATGAATACATATTGCCTATCAGAGAATATCTCCCGCACGCTGCATTCTGATCACGTGCCGTATTTTTCTTTACAGAGAGCTCAGTTTCATCTATTGTATTCGAATTCAAACAGTTTAGGGGAACTTCATAAAACGTGTTTACACATCTTAGTGTTATTTTACTGTCTTAATTATTGAACATTTATTTATTACCCGATCGATTTCCATGATAAAAGATAAGATAAGACTAATATGGCAGCTATGAAATGCTACATATTTGTTTTTTAACTGGCTGTTTAATTTTAGATTATTGTTAAAGATTTATTTGATCCCGTCTATTTCGTCGCCTAAATTATGATAACAGATTATACTTATCTGGCGTAGTGCATTTTAATGATGTTCTCCCAACTCTGTTTACGTTTAAACCACTTTCCCGTTCGTATAATCGCAAGGAAAATTTATTATGTTATTCAATATATAATTTAGTCATTGCAGTTTAGTATTACTGCTAGAAAAAATAATGTATACGTTGTATAAGTAATATAAAAAAATAGATGTATTATTATATACGAACGCCTTACTTATATTGTACTTATACTTTGAGCTTATTCCTTAGGGTCTACAGATATTTGGTTAAATACAGTGGTGGTAATTTTATAGCAGTTGATTGAAGCAATGTATATTTTATAGATTAGTTTTGGTTTCCTCCAACGTTTAACCCCTTTCCATAATGATGACAAGAGATTATCTGCCGCGAACAGCAAACGCTCGGCTAACGTTTGCTCGCACTACGCCACAACAAACTGTTTCCTCATTTGCATTTCACACTGTTAGAGAGCTTTATTGCTGCACTTTATCCTTACTGCTTGTTTGTTGGATTACTGAAAATGTATGTGTTATGCTAAGTTATCTTACTGTCGGTTAAGTATTGCCTATAGAACAAGAATAGAGCGGTAAAGGACAAGTATTAAGAACAATCAAATCTTTATGGTAACGTAACATAAAGTAACATTAAATTTTTATTTACCTTTATTTTAATTATTCAGTTTTTATTGTATATATTTAATAACTTTGAAAGCATTAACGTATTTCATATTCCTAGAGTTGAACTTTAAATACAGCGGATGTCAAGTATTTTTATTTTTTATTTATATATTTATTGTGTCACCACTAACAGTTAAAGAAACACAAAAGGGGCAAACTATGTGCCTTATGGAATTCTCTGCCAGTCAACACTGGGTGAGAAACAGAATTTGCAGCAAGTGGAAGAGAATAAATGACATAATAAAGTATAATTCTATAAAGACAATAAATTGTACATGGTACCTAAATAATTTATTAGAATAATGCAACTAGGGAAATAAGCTGTAGTGATGTCAGTTGTGCCGTAATTGAACTGTAGCGGAGCTGAGTTACTGACTGCAACAGAATATTGTTTTCAAAGGTGGTTTAAGTTTCTTTTATCGTTGTTAATTTTGTGCTCTATCTTGCATTGGTTTTTCTGTTGTATGCATATGCATGTTGTATGCATAGATTTTATTTTTTATTTGTTTCATTTTTAAGTACTAAGAGTTCCTGTATTTGCGACAAAAGTTTGGTCTATGTCGGTAGTAGGTATGTAGTTTGCGTTGAGACAAGACACCAACTGTGTGCTCATTAGCATTGCATAGCTTATAATTCCTAAGCATTTAGCGTCAGTAAAAACACGTCGTTTGAACGCTGTTTGCTTTCATGTAGTAGGAAGAGAAGAACATTTAGGGTAGGTTACCTATATTACCTCAGTATATAAGTATGTATATTTCAAGATATTTAATTAAATACAAATAGCCATGTTGAAATAAGATTTGATACCCAAAAAATGTCGCTAGAACAGATTTGATTGATATTGATTGATTGATTTGATTGAACATTTCCACGATAATTAGGTAAACTACATTAAATATAATGATAAAATAAATATTCATTACCATAACAGTAAAACAATGTAATAAAGCACTTTCCCTAAACGGGTAAATTTGATTAATAAATTCACGGACACAAATTTATTTCCTAAATAAAGTAATGTTCACAGAGACGGCCCTTTCAACTTAAAAGGGAAACAATACATTTGGCTCATTAATCAACGTCACGTCTTAACAACGAGAATGACCGATTTCCTCAAGATAGAGTGGTCTGTCGTGAAAATTTCGCGGATAAAGAATGTGTCGGACAAAAAAAGGATACATTTCGTTTATATTTTTTCGTTTTATACACTTTAAATGCAAATCCACTTCGCAGTTTTAGAAAAAATGGTCTGCGTAGAATTATGTATGGCAAAGCTTTGTATTTCCAAAACACTACACTATTCATTTAAAACCAGCAGTATCCTCGTACCTGTACTTTCATATATTGCTTTGAGTAGTTACATAATAAACCATGTGTACTAACAAGGAGCTTCAATTTATTATTTAGAAGTAGTAGTCTATCCTAATCGACTGATATAAACCTTCAAAACTAGAGATATCCCTACCAATTACCACCTAAAATAAAATTACAACTAGTTTTATTTCTGTCTTATAGGTAACAGCAGTGTTAAGTAATGTTGTGTTCTAGTTGTAAAGATGTGGCCGTGGTGCCTCCACAGTTCAACCACACACGAATCTATCACCTTTCGACTTGTTAGACTGTATACTTCTTTGCTACTTCAATCTTTTAAATAATGCAAATGTCGTCCTTTGCTATAGAATTAAATTTTTATATTTAAAAACATATAACTAACCTTCATGACATTCTTAACATATGTGCGTTCAAAAACATGCTCTTGCCGATTAAGATTGAAATAAACAATATGTATTTCCGCACCCACGTACCGCGACTTTCGTGCGTACATAAAATCGTTATAAATGAGAAGTTAAAAGCCAAGCGCTTCCCGTTCATTGTTTTGAGAGAGACAGCCAAAATTAAGGCACAACGTTTTATGTTTTCATTTTTAATTCTTGCTATCTGAAAGCAAAGTTAAAAAGCAGATAATACCTTTACAAAACAGAATGGCGCGGTCAAATGCTGTAAAATGTGCTCTTTTATTGCTCGGCTTTAATTACATTCTTTGCACTCATACTGTTTTCTTCATTTTGCCAATTTTGTCATTTTAACGCTATTGCAGTATTGCTTCGTTACTTCATTTTTGTTATTTTATGATTTGATTGATTTCTAAATCGATTATAATTATTGTTTGATCAGAAGAGCTTTTGATGTAGCATACCTAAGTGGACAAGAGGGTTTAAACGAACATCTATAGTTACATATAAATATGTGTTCTCAATAATAGATGTTTGATTATAAATTTTTACTTAATTCAACTTCCGCACTCTCTTTATGTTTGAGTTCTAGTCACGGATTTTCCCACTTACCTCGGGCTATATTCTGTTCTATTTATTACGCGTCGGTGAAACATATGCAAACTTTCTACCATTCTAATAACATTTATTTATAAATATTATTTCTTATAACATCTTTTTACCCAATCTTAGTATATAAAGCACAACACGAAAATTTTTCTTAATATATGTACGATTCGAGAAACCAATTACGTACAGCTACCTACCAGGTACCCCTTAGCAGACATGTACACTGCACATAAAATAAAGAACAGAAAAAATACACAATAAGTCAAGCGATGCACAAAAGGAGGTCGCTTCTATTTGAATATCGTAGTTCATATTAGCCTGAAATGTGGAAGCAAAACGGCGTAAAATGTTCAAAGCGCGTCACAAAGGAAGCAACGCTCTATGAGCGATAGAAAAAATGTATCTCGGCTTTATGTAACGACTTTCGATTTACCGAATACGAGCACTCTTAAGACGGGTTGCGAGAGGGAGGCATCACTCCGAGTCAAGTATATCCCGCTGCCAAATAAGGCGTAACTTGCCCTCACCGCAAATCTACAGCGTCCGTGAAATGAAAACCCGATTTCATCGCCTCATTTCTCTAAAATAGCAGTTTTGTATATTTCGCTCCTTACTTTAACGTCCGTAGATTCTAAAATGCTCGTATATTATCGGCTTTGGTTTCAGCAAACCTAACGGTATTACGTGGAATATATTTTATTATCGATGACGCGACTGTTATTGTAACATGAAATATAGGCCGAGTAAAAGTAATTAATTTCAAATTGGTTTTCAAATCTGAATAGAATAATATATGAGTAATACTCATTTGTTATAACAAATTCACAAAGCAATGTTCTGTTATGACTAAATAATTATTCACGGCACAGCTCATTTATTATCATCCCATTTCTGTACACTCGTATTAATAAATTTTATACTAAAGTCCATTGACCAAGTACCTACATTTTTTTTTACTAAACTGCACTTGGGCAGTAATACATAACTTTGAAAATATTATAGTGAGATTATAATATTTTCAAACAAAACTAGCACTCCATCGAGCGACTGGTTATCCAGGGAAAAGCGATCACGCGGATTTCCTAATGGTTCCCCTTCATAACAGTTTAGATTCGAACATTATCATCATAGAATGAAAAGAGCCGAGCGATACAGCGCCATCTATAATTATGCAATGACAATATTGCAGTAATGGGAAAGACTCAGATTCAATGGGTGAATTAAAATTTTCCCTCCGATTATAATATCTACACGTGAACATAGTTTTTGGGTGCCCTTATTATGCAATCCACGACATAGAGGACTAAAATGCATTAATTTTTTATAGGTACATATCTTCTATACATTAATACGTAAAGCGAAAATTTGAGGAACCATTTTTTTCGAATACGGCGTGCAGAGAGGAGTATGAGATTAGACAGACATACGTGAAAGTTCATGAAGAGAAGTAGCGAGAAGAGATATTATTTATGTATAATAACTGCTACAAATATAT
>DWNY01000917.1:0-14078 GCA_018250635.1 Telegonus apastus | reverse complement strand
TCATGGAAGCGCTCATTAAAAATTGCCGCTAGCGATCATCCAACCAAAAACCAACCACCCTAGGGGCTTATAAATTGCTTTTAATAAGGCAACAACAAATTGAAATTTAAATTATGGTTGTGCCCACGATTTCACCTACAATTACAAAAATGTACGAGTAATACGACATAAATATTAATAAAATTATATACCTTGAATTTTAACATAATAACATTTTATTGAAATAGGATACCAAAGCAATTAAGATATCAGAAATATGTATTTATGTTTTATTTCAGAAAATTTTATCGTTACTGCGCAAGTTAGTCAAGCCTTTTCAAAAGAAAATTTGCTAAGACAGGTAAGACTAATATACTAAGAATACTCCTGTTAAATACATGGTTTCTGTAAAATACCGAGTATTATTTCATGATGAAAAGTAGCTTATTCGTTCAGTCGTAGGTTGTTGTTTGAATTCTAAACAAACACTGTACAAAAACATCACTTCGATAAACATAGCAAATACTGCTCCATTATTACAAAAAACTACTTCACGTTAATAAATACAAAAAACACCAGCGCCACTTAACAGAGCAAAAAAGTAAGAAAGTATTAATAAAAAGTGACAAATACTTAATGTGTCAGCCCTAAGATCGCTTTGACCATTAGGTACTCACACGATAAATGACTCTACGTCACATTACTTATCTGAAATGCCTTTAGGACAAATAAGATTTTCTTGTACTTAACTGTTGAGCTGTTAAAATTATTACATTTACCTTATATTTTAAACACTTGTTAAATGGTAACAAAAATGTTGTGTGATTAAAAATACTTTTAATATAAATTAATTAGGTACACGTCATTTTGGATTTAGCGATCGCAGAAATAACTTTGCCTTTTTGACAGTTTCTAAAAAGAAACGTGTATACAAATTTATGTGCTGTTGATAACATTAATGTTAATTCCGACCACGAAACTATTTACAGGGCGTGGTCTTCGCACACTTGACCGCTTTTGAATGAATGAGGTGCTTTTCAAAGATTTTTTATTAAAACGTAATGCGTAATGAATGCGAACATTTGAAAAGTCATTTTATGCATAATTTAAAACAGGTTATTCAATTGTATGTATGCTTGATCTACTTTTTTATAAAAATAAACACAGTTTTCATTTTTATGCTACACCTAAAATTAGTTTAGTACTTACATATATACATTAAAAAATAGTCTGGATTATTAAAATTCAAGCAAATAATTATGTCATAAAGTGATTTCTTTCATAAATCGTGCCTAATGAGATAACAATAGCACAAATTTTTAAAATTATCACGTTTTGAAAATTGAAAAAAAAAATACCGTGCCTTGTATACCAAATAGACAAATTAGCCGGGTAGCCAACTAGTGTCTTAGTATTGAATTCAAATGTTATGACACATAAACGGGCTTTAAAATTATATTTTTCTTTAATGCGTTGTATGAATTGTGTATTACTGTAAACATAATAAATTATATGAGCATGCACTTCATTTGATGGTAAATGGCCATCGGTTACAAATATCTGGTAAATATCGTAAGCCAGTGTCCATTTAATATCAGGTGGAAATCTTGCTGTTGAATTAACCATAAAATGAAACTGGAAGTAAGAAATCCATTGCAAAAGCTCAACACTAAAATTAATGACCCCGAATAAACCACCAAAGTCAATTTACTTATTCCTGTGTCGCCCATTCGGAAGCTAATTTTATTCAACCCTATTTAATCTTGATTAATATTTGTTGAAACTAAACGAAAAAGGGGCTTTACATTTTGTTTTGTTTTTACTTTTTTCGATTGTTTGCTTGATAAATGACTAGTGTTCGGTTCTGATGAAAGTGGCGCGGTATCTAAAAAATATAGCAATGAATCGTATGGTTATTCGTATTTGGCTGTCTCCATCGCTTTGTTCCAGTTTTGTTACACGTGTCGGGAATGTAAACACGTTGTATTGACGGAGCTGTTGCTCAGAATTCAGTAAAATTATTGAAGGCTCTCAATTTATAACATAAGAGTATTTTCGACAGGGTTCACTTTGCAGGGATATAAGTATTAAAAATCTACTGTATCTTATATTTACCTACAAAAAATGTTATACATATTTGATAAATATTTTTAAGATGGCAGTTACATTAGAACATATAAGAAAAGAAAAAAAACTAGGCAAGCAGAGCACGGTAGTGGCTTGAGATTGGGTAGGTCCAATTCACGATGATATTTGAATGAATTGAATGGGACCACCATTCGTGTATTTTCCTATGTAAGCAATGTTTTGGAATATACGCATAATATGAATAAAAGAGGATGGGACATTTTTTTTTGTTACAAAGATACAAAAAAGCGTGAGTAGACTGTGTGCCCTGAGGATTCAATACATGTTTATCTATAAGCTAGGTTGATAAAAATAATCGGGTTCGCCTTTCCCGTCGTTAATATCAATAGATGGGGAGTAAAGATGGAAAAGCGACTTCTCTTTAGTATAAAACTTACACGCACACAAACCGATTAGAGAGACCGTAAACAGCATAGAAGCGCTTCTGTTCCGGACACTTAAGTAGATAAATAAAAATGGTATCATTCTTTTCTATGTTCAATGTATAAATGTTTGTACTTAATGTGACGTATAATGTATAAAATAATGAATACTGGCATACATTTATTTATTCCAACAATGTAAGGGCGCGCACAAATCTGATGAGATGTACCGCGATGCGCTTGCGAGTCTTACGTGAGTTTTGTAAATACAAAACTTCAAGAAGCGCAAACATGCAGGAGCTAGGAACTAACCGCGAACAGTGAACGTGGAACGCGCGAGCAGCACATTCGTAGCGCATTCGTCAGATTTGTACGCGCCGTAAGGTTTAATCTAGAATTAGACATTATTTTAAAATAAATATTAAATTATAAAAATGCTGTAATGATAAATAAACTGCTTAAATATTAAAAGTACTTCAAAGTATGTAAAAGTTTCAAGTTGCATGTATGAAGAGCTTGCTTATATCAAAAATCCAATTAAAACTTTCAACTCGTGTACGAGTATCACTGCATTATAATTATGTTTAAGTAGTTCTCAATTTATTAATGGTTAAAACAGTTTTAAAAGGGTAGGTAATTATTTTGTTGCGTGTAATTTTATTCTCATATCCACACTTTCCGTGATTATTCCTTTTGCTACTTAGCAAATGATGTTGTGAGAGCTTTTTATAATATTTATATAGTTTACCTAATGGTCATCTGTAAATAAACCTCAATAAAATCACAGTCCTACTGAGGTTTGCCCCAGATGCCTTACTACCCTTGAGGACTAAGTCGGAACGCGTCGGTTAAGTTTATTTCCCTTACTATACCCATCAGTCCAGAACAAAGCAGCGTTAAACACCGCTGTTATTAGGCAGAATTGAGCGTGGTGGTGATTCATCCAGAGTCCAACCGGAAAGTGTCGTAATATCTAATACCTTCAAAATATTTTTTTTATTGGAATATTCAATTATATTAAGGTTTGCTAAGGTTGTAAGACATTTTTTGTTTTTTCCTAACTGCGTCTGAAGAAGGGTAATGATTTTCGAGCGTATGTTTGTACATATGTATGTTCCTTCCATTTCTTTGGCACGCCCCACAGCCCAATGGCTTCACGGCTTCAAAAATCAAGATTCAGAGGCATATTGTGCTAAGTTTATTCATTAATTTATTATTTTGTGAAGTTACGCTACCCAACTCCTTTTTTCAGTAGTGCCCAAGTTGTACGAAAGGTAAAGCATACATTCTGTGAATCCTTCCCTGTTCCAAGTGGCACCCTTCAAGCCAAAGTAAGTGACCTAATTGCGTTGGCGCCCACTTTTGCACCCTTCGCTTTTCGCCACCCTAAAGTGTGTCCTACATAGACATCTTTAAGCCTATATTGCTTTAATAACACAGTTACCGAGATTTTGAAGATTTCACCTCTAAGCTAACTAATTTATTGTACAAGAAAACTAGCTGGAATATTTTCTTGTGGTGATTACGGCAACTTTTTAAGCAAATTGGTCCATGTTAAATAGATATTCCGGCGTTCTAATCTAGTCTACAGGTAATGCACCTGTTTGTAATCTCAGATAGAATATTTGTCTTGTCCGAGGTTGATTACAGATGTCCGTAGGCTAAAGTGGCTACGTACCATGACTTGAACTACATATATCGGAACCAGTAACTATATAAACAGTAATAGTAAAAGTCGTAAACTAAATTATAAAAATAATAAAATCTTCCATGATGTTGCAATTGCACACAAGTGCACGTCGTGTTTAAAGGCATTATCTTTTCTTTCTTAGTCTGAAACGTGCTCATTTAAAATTCTAAGTAAAATTTCTTATATCTCGTTCACGGCTCGCCGGCCTCCAATTGCCGGGAACTGCAACTTCAATGTTCCTTCAGGACTTGTAATAAATTTCAATTCTAACCATTTCCACAAATGCACACGTTATCGAATTTTTAGATAGGACAGTTATGGAAGACATTGCAAAATTTTTGTTCGATTTAACCCAAGAAACGAAAGTAACATTTTCTTTTCTCGTACAGGAAACTAGGAAATTTTGTGTTTCTAAGTAAGTAAGATGATTGTGACTGAAAACTGAATCTACCAATACTATGACAATTCTCAGGTTGGGATATGAACCTGGGCATCCTAGCACAATTCACGCCACTGAGTGATCACGCATTATAATTATATTGACAATATATTTAAAGTGAAAATTTACTTTTTTCATGCGTTGTTAAAAACAGTAATAACCTTATGCAACCATTTCAACAAACTCGGCGTCTCGAGGTTCCGAGGTTCGAAATTCAGGCAAGTACCTCTGATTTTTATATGTTTGTGTGAAATTATGTGCTTATTAATAAATAATTATCACTTGCTTTAAAGGTGAAGGTAAATATTGATAGGAAAACTGGCACGCTTAACTGTTCTAAAAAATCTTCTTAAATGTGTGTGAAGTCTACTACTTCGCACTTGGTAGACTATGGTCTGTGACACATGCTGCAGTGGGATAATAAGGGGTTGACGCGATGCATCGTTCAAATAAACACATCATATGTAATAAATCTTGATATGCATAAATGATACAACTATAACATTTATTAGAATCTTGCCTAAGATGTTTAAATATTTACGGCTACCGTTCCATTATGCAATAGGGGATGCGTGAATTCTTAAAGTAGTTTCCACGTAATATAGGAGAAAAGTAAATGAAATGGAAAGAATGTGTTACCAAGACATCGATTTATACGCACGATAGTGGTTATTGTGCTACAAAATTGTGTTTTAGATAAATAAGCAAACTTCATCCAAGCAATATGTGTTTTTAGAGGAAATATGAGACAATTATATATAATAGTACATTGTAGGTAGGTACACAATATTCCAATAGCCATGCTGCTGATAGATTGTGAATATTCATAATAAAAAGGTTCCTTTATTAAATCTTTTTTATTCTTATTTTATTTGATTTGCATTTAAATATTCTTTCTTACTCTGTCGACACCTGAAGTGAATCTATTTCTGCCGTTCTGGTTATGTGCAATTTAGTGCCAGTTGTACTGTCCAAGTTTCCAGAGATCCCTCAATCATTTCAGCGATATTTAGGTCATCCGACTAGTCTTCGCCCAATAGATACTACACCTTTATTATGAAAAATTAAACAGACTAGTCTCAAGACAAGTCAGTGACAATTTTATCTGAGAGAAAAGTCCGTCTCTGATCTTACAACAACCCAAAAATAGAACACAGCTGTTATCAGGTAAAAATAGGTGTGATGAGGGCGCCTCTAGAATTGATTCGCAAAGGGTTCTATCATATTAACAAAGGATTTGTCCCATAAATCCTGATTAATGGATTTTCCATCCTAACATTATGTTAAGGAATTTACAAAATTTTTGTACTCGATATTTAGAGTATTTTTCGACGCCAGTTTTATTCTTTATTCATTAGAATAGGCAGCTAATCAATCTTGTTGACACAATTTACGTCGACCGCTGCCACTCGCAAATAACGAGGGTCATTATATAAAGTTAAATGCTATCTTTTAATAAAGGAAGATCGATGAATTTAACGGTGACTAGGCGGGAAACATTTCGTGTAGGACGTGAACCGTTCATTAAAGTAAAGTTTTTCCTGTAGATATTTTAAGTGAGTGTAATTATTTTCTCGATCAAATTTGGAAATATTTTACACATGCGGGATAAATAAACGACTCTTGTACATTTGAATATAAATGAACATAAGCACTATATAGTTTAGTAAGATTGGTAAAAAAACTCACTTTTGTATAGTGGTTCAAAAGTGGATAGGACACATCTACTATTTTTCTGTAGTCCCGGGACCAATATGGGCTACGGTAGGCTTGCCTGTCGTAAGAAGCGACTTAAACGGGCCTTCCGGGATTGTGAACGGCAAAACCATAAGCTCAAACGACCCGACCACTGACCCCAATAAGGACGGCGGTATGTCTGGTCGCGTCGTAAACGTCAAACAGTGTAGTGGACCTAGCGGTGACCTGAATGGAGTCCGACGGGTAAAAGCGTTCAGAGGAGTCTGGTTTCATTCCTCAGTAGATGCCGAAGTCCGCATTGCAGCGCTGAGGACGGCCTCAAAAGCCCATCATATACCTGCCTGTATACTTGCTGTACATTGCTATACCATGGTTTGAAGGTCGTAAGGGAGATATACTTATCCAAGGCGTTACAACTTAGAAGTCAGGGGTAGCAAATCATTTGGTCGACTTCAGGTAAGTTTCAGATAGAATATTATATTGTCTATCACTCACAAAATAAAAGCAAGCTACCAATTTTATTTTGTGCTTTTTATTTCATATTTGTTTCACAGCGACACATTTTGGTTTTTTTATTACTTATCTATTACGTTTCAGGAGATAGAGACGGACAGACAGTAAAAGGGCTACGTTTTCCCCTTTTTGAACGGAACCCTAAAAAGCCAGCTTATTACTATATTTTTAACTTTACATTATTCCACTTACGTATAAAAGTTGCGTACAATATTCCGTTCGCGGCTTACCACGGCATATGAAATATAGCTGTCTATTAAAGCTATAGCTTTATTGAGCTTTTCGGTTTAATGTTTAAGCTGATTTTAATTACCACTCGAGGTAAAGAGGTGTTCGGTTGTGGAGAGCAGATTTTATCAACGCTCGTTCACAGTGCAAACAATTGAATTTAATATGTTCGCGGTAAGCGGTTATTATGTCCGAAAGTTAATTTTTGTTAACTACAACAATGGTATAACTTATGTAGTGCGCTTAATTGGATTTTGTTAATCGGCATTGAATAGTTTATTGGATTTTGGGATATGGCCTATCCCAAAATTATATTAGCATTTTGTGTCAGTTTCACTAAGAGGCAACAGATATACCTTTTGTAAGATAGCTACTCATTAATGATGAATTCTAAACTTCCGTAAAAGGTTTATCATCTGATCAGACGATAGAAGATCTTAAATAATTGATTAAATTACATGTACTACACACGTAAACCCCGAATTACAATGTTTTTTAAAAGATACGCCATTGAAGACATTGGATTTAAACACATTAAATAAATGCAATACTTATGGGTTACCACTTTAATGAATTATTAAGATAAATACACGCATTACACATGTAATATATACGCAGTCTACTTTATCTCTGCAAATCTGTAATCTCGTATTACATAGTGCTATTTGCTTCAGTCAAACTGCATATTAACGCCCGAGAAAATTTAATATGAATATTAATAAAAACAATATTAGTTTTTTATCACATTGGCACTTTTTAATAAGTAGAGAGAATATCAGTACGGACACGCTACAACAGATAATATTAGATACTTGGAAACGGTCCAAGTACGAGGTAATAAGGAATCAATTACCCACCGCACATAACAGATTACAATCTATCATCACATGAGAAGTCGTGTTCTACTTCCTTTTAAAGCAACTTCCCAAAGGAATGAGGTTATTTATTCGTCGTTCTTCGTTCGTTCTATACATATTATATTCTTTTTTTACAATAAATATTCTATCAAGATTGTAAACGGAACGTAACAGACTGACAGTCTAGTGTCATGTATTTAAAAAGCAACAAGCTATATTTCTTGATCTTTCCTTTGAAGTGACTTAGTTATTTCAGGCTACAAATATTCTTTGCAACACCACAGTTGCATAGAGATTCGTATACATTAAGCACACGCCTCGTGTCAGCGTCATGATCGATTTTACAAATAGAAACATTGTCTTTAACCAAGCGGTAGAACTATGACTACAATAGTTTCGAAAAACTTAGAAATAAATCCACAGGAATCTGCTTAATGCATAGATCATAAAATCTATATATTAATACGTGAGCGAAAATTTGCGAAACCATTTTCTGAATATTGCGCGGAAAGAGGATTATTGTTTTAGGCATACGTGAAAGTTCATGCAGAGAAGCTTTTTGATGGATAATATTTATGTAGAATTGTGTAAAAAAATACATATTAAATTGAACAAAATAAAATAATTTATTGACAATGTTGAAAGATATCGTCAAATATGTCAGATATCAGAATTGTCAAACAATACATAATTGCTTTTAAATACGGCTTAGCAAATTAAACCTCATTTTCCTTATAATAAGTGTTTTTCTTATGCATTGTAACTGGTCTACTAGTTGATATAAATTGATGACTTAGAAGACTCGTGTCCAACAAGAAACTTCCAACGGCCGATTTTGGTATTATAAATCTTGTTAGGTAAGCCACTTATATATGTATTTAACACTCAGAAATTACACGCATATGTAACCGAGGGAAATTCAAGTTTTTTTTTAAATATGGAAGTAGGAAACGAGCTTGCAATCCACCTGAATATAAGTGGCCACTATCGCTCATGGAGACCTATGATCAACCCTGGGTAAGATTAGGAGTACTGCCTGAGGTCTACCACAGATGCGTTGCTACCCTACCTAGCTACCTAGAACTACATTGGAACACCTCGGACAAGTATGTCTCCCTTGCCACACCCTTCAAACCAGAACACAGCAGCATTGAAAGCTGTAAGAAGGGAAAAATAGTTACGGCGGTGGTACCTCTTGAGTTGAACCACAAAAGAGTTCTACCATCTTCAAAACTGCACTACTACAGTAAGTGTCGGTACTTAGTTCAAAATTGATACAAAATAATAAAATTAATTTCATGTCCATAACTACTTTTTACTGTAATAAATAAAGAAAAAATATCTCGAAAGCTTTTTAACCCGATGAGTAAGTACTGAGTTAACTAGGCTTCCGAGATGCATAAATGAACCAATTTATTTAAAGTACGCCCTCGTATTAACGTAGCACAAAACAGTAGAGTCGATGCTCTGGGGTCCGGATAGTCCACACAATCGGTCAACGTCAGAACTCGAGCTTTTTGTGTACACTCGGACTTACTAATATTCCTTAGTCACTATATCAAATACACATACATACATTGAATTTGTTGTGGATGAATTGCAACAATTTTGATACGTAAGTCATGTTCCCGCAAGAACTTATGTAACTTTATAATAAACGTCCTCGTACATGAATCTATAATAAAATGCTATTTATTAAGTTATAAAAAGCATAGCTGTAACCCCCAATTTCGTACACAAGATGAGATTTTTAGTAAATTCAGTACAAAAAATATTCTTGTGAGTTGATTAATCTCTGGATTTGATCGCTTAACGTGTTTCTTGAAGCGTGTACGGGCTTAAGACGTTACGTAAATACGGGTTTACAGCTAAATATCAGGGTAGAGCTAGTTTGATCGCAATTTGTACATATTATTCAAAATATTTCAAACTTCTACTAGTTCGAAATACTTAGCCACAGTGGTTGAAAACGACCATAATAAAGAAATTAAAACTAAAATTATACATCCAAATGAAAATTGTTTAATTGCATTTTTCTCTCTGCATAAGAAAACTTCCATTATAGGAAAAATGAGGTTTACTTGATTAAGCTGCATTATATGAAATAACGCATTATTTGTCTTAAATTGTCATTATTGTTGAACGTAATGTAAACAATGAATGTTTTATTTTGTTTCATTTAATATATTATTAATAGTTATTGTACATAAATAACTCCTTCGTCTCTTCTCTTCAACATATGCCAAATCTCACACTTCTCCGTGCGCACAGTATTTGAAAAAAGGGATCTGCATTTTTAACTCACTTTGCGTATTATTATATAGATAAGATAACATAAATATAGTATGTAAATGCATGTTCATAGTATGTTAACCTCACAGCGGTAGTAAACTCACTAACCTTACACGGTATAGATACGTTACGTCAGTATGACTTGGTTCAATTTACCTACATCATTGTTTTTGTAAAGAAACGAAAAACAAGTCATTAAATATGACACTCTTTAGATTTTACACATTATTTTCATGCCTCTACTTCCTATTCACTCTTATCGCATTTATACCACACCAAAACGTCGTAACTACAACAGCGTGTTTATTTGTGTGAAAATAAAAGTTTTAATCACCCAGACATTTTGTCAAAATCAATAATAAACATAATACCCCACCGGCAGCTACGACGCTACCATTGGCGATACCGCGATATCCAAAGGTAGTTACCATAACGTAGCTATAAGGAGCTGCAACGTTGCTACTTACACAAAGTCACTGCTTTCCAACATTTTGTAGCTACATTGCATTGTGGTACGTGTGAATAAACCCTAAGAACCCACAATGAAAACTTTGAACAAAATCAAACAAACGAAATTTTGCCATGTAAGTAATGTTAGGCGCTTAACAACCAAATCAGAATTAGAATTATTAAAGTTCAGACTACAAAATTCTTACATCCATTTTTAGTTATTTTGAAATTACTTTGTTGTTTTTGCATTCATGTTTAACAGTTCAGCGTTGTTGTGTTCTTATTTTGAGGATAAAGGAGACGTAAGATAGAATAGTAAGGATATGCCTTGGTGTAGTAAAGCAGATAGGTACCTATCTATACTTTAATCCGGGGCGTGCCAACTTAGGCGTCACTGATTTGGTCACTATTTCCAACTAGTGATTATAGGTATAAGTGACTATGTTCACTTATACCTGCGTTCGGTGTCTTTTTCGGTGTCTTTTGAATTACAAGCACAATTGCTACTTATTTTTTAAAGTAATGAACGTAGAATTCATTTTAAATGTTTGTAGAAACATAAAACGACTGATGTATATCGGTATGTTTTATTTATTTTCACATCAGATATAAACAATTTTAGGGATATGACCTAATGAGAATTTGTCCTAAGTAATAAAAAATATACATAAAGACGAACTTCTCCTTTTCGAAGTCAGTAGTCTGTTGTTTGGGCTTTGGAAATTTATTAATTATAAGAGAATTTTGCGAGAGTACTTCTACTAATGTAGGTTTTATTTTTATCCTAAACTAGAATTGTGGTCTAGCAAAAACTGAAGATGTATATCGAATAATGAAGGCAGTGTTCGTAAGCTTTGACTAAATTATTTCTTTCAACAGAGAAGTTTGCTCCTGACTATCTCCAGGCGTTTAAATATAATTGTTTGTTTTTGCTACAAATAAATTCAAGGTAATATTTTTTATTACATTACTAAATGCTTATTCATTAAATACCTTAATTGATAATTTAAAAAGAAAAATAAGTAAAAGTAAAATTACAAAATGTAAATGAAAACAGAAATTAAATAATTGAGAACAATCATGTTAGACAGTGAACACAAACTTAAATTGGGGGATGAAATACACAAACTTTGATACAGAAAGAACCAATATAACTCACACGAGCAATTTCTGAAAAAATGATCTTGCCACATCTTCAAATGCGCCTATTTTAACCTTACAAGCAAAACTCCTTTGATGTAAATATTCATTATTTTCTACGCTTTTTTTTCTGTCAGGTAGGTTTATTTCCTGCATATTAGTTCCATTCTACCATCTCTTACATACTTTTTAAACATTCGGGTGCACCCGTATGTGGTACATACCCATATCACAGAAAAAGTATTACACACATAACACATATCTTTGAATCGCGAAGGTACCTAAATGCTACACGCTTTAAAAAGGAAACCTGCGTGACAAGAAAAACGTCACTAAGCTACTTGTTTGTATAAATACTTATTTATTTTGTAAAACAACTACGTAGGTATATTATGATATGTCCCTGTAGTCTCGGGACCAGAATAGAGCTACGGTATCCCCTGCCTGTTGTAAGAGGCGACTAAAAGAGGGCTTCCGAGGTCGCGGGCGCAAAAGTGGGAGCTCGAAACGCCTAGTCAGCGACCCCGAGAAAGAAGACAGTATGTATGGTCACATACTGTCTTAAGCACGCGAACATATTGAAGAGCATTAGTCTTCTGGGTGGCGTCCGATAGGGGCAACGCGTTTAAAGGACTCCGGTTGCGTTCTGTTGGAGATCCCGGGGTACTCTAAGCAGCACCGAGGAAGGCCACCGAGGGAGTTTTAGTGCTGTGAAAATCCAAAAAAAAAAGATAGTATACCTATTACGGCTACCTATTCCGGCATTCTGCTCTTGGTAAATAAATATAGGAACAGGAAAATCACGCATTATTTTAAGCTACCAGTTACGTAGTCACTTATAATTAAATCATACTTTTAAATTGATAATATTGTAAGTATTTTAGGAAATTTGTTATACAAGCAAAGTTGCTTTAAAGTAAAAGCTGTCCAATTAAGTACGTTTTTATTGTTAAAGTTTTAGATGGATGAATTTATGCTCGTCTTATTTCATTGTAGAGCAGGAAGAAGAAAATAATTAATTTAACTACAAACTTCTTATACCGGTACTTTCTTGTACTTTTGCTATTTTAATAAGATCTTAACTTTAAAGTTTAAAAAAACTCATTGAGTTCACAATTTCCTTGTAACAAAATACGACTTATAATTGAAATCTTTAAATAAATACTTATTAGCTTCATCAAAGTTCTTATTTTTTTCGTTTGAAACGAAATTAATAATTTTAGCGCCTGTTTTGATTTTAACTCAATGTTCACGAATGTTACGGATAATACTTGCTCAAACTTGATGAGGCTATGGAAACACTAAAAATAATCTTAATCATATATACATAGACTGTTTCCTGAATATACAATTTGTAAATTAGAAAATTAAACAAATTTCGAATGGTAATATTTCTGGTGTTGACGTGTTGCTAGTAGTATCTAAGTATTTATTAATGTTTTTTTTATTTTTCATAAATCAGTATTTCTTAAACGTTCCCCAAACGTATCCCTTAGTATACGCCCACGTACCACAGTTAATCTAGGAAAAAGTAGGAAATGCATGAATTTTCTAACTTGGGTAGCTTGGCTTACTCATCCGTACAATACAAACGAAGATACACGGGCAATCAAATAAAAACAATCGGCATTACAATCGGCCATTAAAATTACACATTAACACTATTTATTAATATATTAATTTGTAGAACTAGTTTTCTTAAAAGAGATTCACCTATGTATGTTTTGAAGAAATATTATTCATAATCTGATATATGTGGACCTAAAAGTTTGTGAGGTCGTGTCCTAAGTAATACTTTGAGTAGATTAATTGAGACTACAATCGATAGTAAACTGTTCGTGTTGGAAGTTGCGAACTAAAAGTTTAACTTTTTCTTCTGTAAGGTGGAAATGTAAGTAGGTATTATTTTTCTTTCCAATTCTAGCGTTATTCTGAGCTTGAAAGCCTTGTGTTCTTCACCACTACTTATACTTTGACAAAATTTCATTAGAACTAGGTATACATATATGTATGTATGTTTTTTAATTGGAGTAGGTAGGTACCTACCAAATAAATAAAAAAGCTCTGATAGGACGGTCGATATATTATACTAGTAGACCCGCCACAGTGGTCGAAATTCGACCATGATTAAAACTAAACTTGATAAATCCAAATAAAAAATAAGGCTTTATATATGTATATTTTTCGTCTGTGCATTAGTAAAATATTTTATATACGTTAAATAAAGTTTAATTTGTTAAGCTGCATTTAAAATTAATAACGTTTTTTTAAAGGGACATCTA